>JADBJO010003107.1:177500-205000 GCA_016801955.1 Conus betulinus
CACGCACGCACGCACGCACGCACGCACGCACGCACGCACGCACGCACGCACGCATGCACGTACGCACGCACGCACATTGTTATTCATGGAGATGTACATCGCTATCATTTATATAGATGTACATTGCATAAACATACGTAGGTGTGTGTATGTATGTATGTATGTATGTGTGTGTGTGTGTGTGTGTGTGTGTGTGTGTGTGTGTGTGTGTGTGTGTGTGTGTGTGTGTGTGTGTGCAGTGAAGGGACAGACGGTGTCGGGGTCAGTGTGGTGGGTACCCCGGCCAATGTTACCCCGTGGTGGGGAACCAGGCTCAGCCCAGAATGCAGCTGGCCGCCTTTCCTCACCACCCCTGCGTGTTGCAGTGAGTAGTCGCCCTTTGTTTGCCGTCACTTTTTGTCCCCTCCCTCTCTCCCACACACATCACCTCATATGAAGACAACTTCATCTCTGTTCTAACGAGCCGTGACATTCATATGCCGTAGTGTACAATATCAACACTGGAAAGTATATTCAAAAAGAAGCAGATCTAGTTGCAAAGTGAAACGACTGCAGGCGGAAATCTAAACAAATCTTAAATAAATGTCAGCGAACCGCCCAGAGAAACGTGGACAAACGAGTCACAAGACAAACCACAACGCGTTTCGACCTCTTAGGTCTTCTTCAGGTGCAACAAACATGAAACAAATAACGAAAATGCATTTAGCTTTGATCGCTTCTGTGTTCAGCGCAAGAAAGAAGGCGTTTCATTCAACGCCTTCTTTCTTGCGCTGAACACAGAAGCGATCAAAGCTAAGTGCATTTTTTCGTTATTTGTTTCATGTTTGTTGCACCTGAAGAAGACCTAAGAGGTCGAAACGCGTTGTGGTTTGTCTTGTGACTCGTTTGTCCACGTTTCTCTGGGCGGTTCGCTGACATTTATTTAAGATTTGTTCAAAAAGAAGCAATCAGCCATTGGGAAAAAAAAAGACCCATAGTACACAGAGACGGACGCGAGTGCACGCAAACACACAGACACACGTAAACACACACACACACACGCACGCACGCACGCACGCACGCACGCACGCACGCATGCACGCACGCACACAAGTTTAAACACGTTTTTTTAGGTGTTTCAGAGTTCAGCTCAGTTTAGCACTCGCATCATATTACCCCCATTACTGGGGTTACAACTAAACCAGCGAAAACCGCAATGAAACGAATAAGCTTCTTCACACACGGCTCTTTCTGTCATCAGTGTGTTTCACAACAGAATATTTTAGGACGGATTTCAGGGAGTATTAGCTTAACGAAGCCACATATACACACAAACACATGTTTTCATACATCAGTAAACATTCTTACAAACAATATAATAAAATTGGAGAAATTTTATGTTTTCAAATGTTCATCAATACCACCAATCTAAATTCATGCTAAATGTGTGTGTGTGTGTGTGTGTGTGTGTGTGTGTGTGTGTGTGTGTGTGTGTGCAGTCGACCATGCCGGAGGAACGAAGTGTGCATATTACTCACGGCAGAGTCCTACAGTGTGTCCCGTCCTGTAACGACACCTGGTGTGACCTCACGGAACATCCTGGTGAGATACGAATAACGATAAAGTTAACAACAATAATAATATGATGATGACCATGATTGTGATCATGATGATGATGACGATGATGATGATGATTTAAACAAGAGCAGAAACAGTCAGTACCATCACCAAATACAATGGTAATAGCAAGAATGACATTGATCATAAGGAAAAAACAACAACCAATAATGAGAGTGAAGTTGATGACTTGCTTATTACGCTAGTGATAATGATGATGGCGACGTACTGAGCCTCGAACTTTGGATAAGGATGATGCCAACAGTGCTATTCACAATGGCGATAGCAATGATGACGTTTGGAAAAAAAATGGTAACTGCGTTGGTTATAACAAAAGAGGAAAAAGAACGAGAGAAAAACAAAACAAAACAAACAAACAAACAAAAAAAAAAAACGTTAAAGCGAAACAACGATTAAAAAAAAAAAGAAAGAAGAAAAAAAAAAGCAATCGGGAAGGAAAAATTGTGTGTAAGAAAGGACCGTAATCACTTCACTGTGTTTTCAGCCTTTCTGGACAGACGTGGAAATTGTCTCCCTTTTTGGCCCAGGTCGCATTCGTAACCCCGAGCTGAATGGAACATGGGGTCAAATGGGAAGAATGGAACCACACGGTCAGCTGTCAAAAAGAAAAAAAAAAATCTGTGAGAATGTCACTTAGATTTCTGACCAACACGGCAGGTGTATCTACTCTCGGTCGTGTGCACGGTTGACGCCGGAATACGCCACAAAAGGAAGCTCCCAAGTACAAGCCACGGTAGATCTTAGCATCATCATACTCAACGACTGTATCCTGTCCCCTTTTTACTTTCTTTTATTGCCATGACCAAGTTTTTTTTTCTCCTGTTTTATATATATATATATATATATATATATATATTATATATATATATTTTCCCCCATAGTGTTGTGCAGCTGTGTCTGTTTGAAACCACAAGTGTGGACGCATGTGTTTGCTCTACCTATTGCAATAGATGACACCTAACACGTAAGCTTCGGCTGCTGCTGGTCTATATACTTTCTTTTTGTTTGCATACAGCTCTGGAAGTAAAATACGTTTACAGTCAAACTGCTTTTTGTACATTGGAGGGCTTCGGACACGGAGTCCCACGTATATTAGATCAGAATAGAAACGACTAGATGTGTCCGAGACGACCTGGCATCAGTGGAATGCTCCACCTTAGGCTGCCTCCTAACGCTGATATCAGCCGCAGCCTGTGAACTGTCGGTGCTGGCTCTGTGACCGCACGAACTGGGTGTGGCTTTGTCTGCAGGCCGGAGTGAGCAGTCTGGAAGCACTGCCACTCACAGGACTCAGAGAAAGACGAGACAAAAAAAAAAAAAAAAAAAAAAAAAAAAAAAGAAAACGCACGCACGCACGCACGTATGTACCACACAGACACACACACACACACGCGCGCGCGCACACACACACACACAAACATACACACACACAGCGCGCGCGCATGCACACGCACACACACACACGCACGCACGCACGCACGCACGCACGCACGCACACGTAACCAGCCAACCATTTCCAACCTGGCAGCCAGTCATCCACCCATTGAACCAAGCATATGATACGGTGTGTGTGTGTGTGTGTGTGTGTGTGTGTGTGTGTGTGTGTGTGTGTGTGTGTGTGTGTGTGTGTGTGTGTGTGTGATATGGTGTGTGTGAGTGTGTGTGTGTGTGTGTGTGTGTGTGTGTGTGTGTGTGTGTGTGTGTGTGGTATGGTGTGTGAGTGAGTGAGTGAGTGAGTGAGTGTGTGTGTGTGTGTGTGTGTGTGTGTGTGTGTGTGTTGTGTGTGTGTGTGTGTGTGTGTGTGTGTGTGTGTGTGTTGTGTGTGTGTGTGTGTGTGTGTGTGTGTGTGTGTGTGTGATCAGAGGTGCTGAACCAGGCGGACTGTCCCATGGGAACCCTGCCCATCCAGTGCGCCTGCAGCGACAACACCTGCACCGGCGCCCGCTTTCATTACTACACATGTGTGGCTTCCAACGCTAAGGTAGGCCTAGGACATAGAGCTGTCGACAGGTAGAAAAATACGTCAATATAGGTAGATAGAATAAAGGGAACGCCTGCACTGACGCCTGCTTTCATTACAGCATATGTCTGGCTACCACCAAAATGGTAGGCCTAGCACATAGAGTCGCCGACAGGTAGAACAATATGTCAATTATAGGTAGATAGAGTAAAGACAACACCTGCACACTGACGCCCGCTTTGATTACAGCATGTGTCTGGCTGCCACCGAAAAGGTAGGCCTAGGACATAGAGTCGTCAACAGGTAGAACAATACGTCGATTATAGGTAGATAGAGTAAAGGCAACACCTGCACTGACGCCCGCTTTGATTACAGCATGTGTCTGGCTGCCACCGAAAAGGTAGGCCTAGGACATAGAGTCGTCAACAGGTAGAACAATACGTCGATTATAGGTAGATAGAGTAAAGGCAACACCTGCACTGACGCCCGCTTTGATTACAGCATGTGTCTGGCTGCCACCGAAAAGGTAGGCCTAGGACATAGAGTCGTCAACAGGTAGAACAATACGTCGATTATAGGTAGATAGAGTAAAGGCAATACCTGCACCAGCACCTGCTTTGATTACAACAGGTGTCTGGCTTGCACCGCTAAGGTAGGCCTAGGACGTAGAGCTGTCGACAGGTAGAACATTACGTAGATAGAATACAGGCAACACACAATATGCCGGTATAGGTAGATAGAATGAAGGCAATACCTGTACCGGGGCCTGTTTTGCTTACAGCAGGTATCTGGCTTCCACCGCTGAGGTGGGCCTAGGACATACAGTCGTCAACAGGCAGAAGAATCTGTCAATGTAGGTAGGTAGAATAAAGGCAACACCTGTGCCGGGACCCGCTTTGAGCACAACAGGTGTCTGGCTTGCACCGCTAAGGTAGGCCCTGAACATAGAGCCGTCAACCAGCCGAACAACTGGTCAATAATACAGGTAGGCAGAATGATGGCAACACCTACACTGGGGCTCGCTTTGATTACGACAGATGTCTGGTTTCCACCGCTAAGGTAGAACCAGGACATAGAGTTGTCGACAGGTGGAGCAATATGTCGGTATGGGTAGACAGATTATAGGCAACACCTGCACCGGCATCCGCTTTGAAGAGAACAGATGTATGACTTCCACTGCTAAGGTAGGCACAGGACATAGAGTCATCAACACGTGGAACAATACATCAATGTAAGTAGACAGAATAAAGACAACACCTGTACCGAGGCCCGCTTTGATCACAACAGGTTTCTGGCTTCCACAGCTAAGGTATGCCTGGCAAGTAGAGCTGTCGACAGGTAGAACAAAATGTCAATACAGGCAGAAAGAATAAAGGCAGCATCTGTACCTGGGCCCGTTTTGATTCACAACAGGTGTCCGACTTCCACCGCTACGGTAGGCTTTGGACATACAGTCGTTAATAGCTAGAACAATATGTCAGTATAGGTAGATAGAGTAACACCTGTACGGGCGCCCGCTTTGATCAGAAACAGATGTGTGGCTTCCACCGCTAAGGTACGCTCCGGAGGTAGAGTTGTCAACAGGTAGAACATTACGGCAATAAAGACATAAGAATGAGGGCTACACCTCTATGAACCGCTCAGGTCAGCACATGATGTAGAATTGTTAGCGAACAGACGAACAACAAAGATAGCTCCTGCATGAACTGCTGAGGTAAGAATAAAATGTATGTTGTAAGCAGAGATACCAATAACTGAGATAAACAACATGACAAACGCCTAAATAATTTGCTAGGGGGAAACACACTATGACATCTTATGACGTGGAGATATAAACAACATGGATAAATAACAACAGCAATACATGAGCAGTGGGCCGTTTTTCTCCATTCTTAGCTGGTCTGATGCAAGTACACAGAGACGTAACTATACACATGAAGAAAAGAATGGATTAGTGGAGGGATGAAGAAAATAAATGAATGAATGAATAAACGAATACATGAAAATCAATGGAATGAAGAAATCGTAAAGTATATAAAATGAATGAAAAAAAAATATGAATAAATGAACAAGAAGAAATAAATGGATAAAAGGAACGTTTCATAAAGCTGTCGTGTTCAGCAGGTGGGATAGAAAGACGAGAAGTCATGGGCTTAGCAGAAACAAGTAATATGTCGAGAGTTTATAGGGAGCATGTGTGTGTGTGTGTGTGTGTGTGTGTGTGTGTGTGTGTGTGTGTGTGTGTGTGTGTGTGTGTGTGTGTGTGTGAGAGAGAGAGAGAGAGAGAGAGAGAGAGAGAGAGTGTGTGTGTGTGTATGTGTGTGTGTGTGTGTGTGTGTGTGTGTGTGTGTGTGTGTGTGTGTGTGTGTGTGTATGTGTGTGTGTGTGTGTGTGTGTGTGTGTGTGTGTGTGTGTGTGTGTGTGTGTGTGAAATCCTCTCAATGAAATAGTTAAGGTGAAGACATACGAGTGGTATGCTGTTGTACTGAGTGGTACATAAATGCACAGTGGTACACACTTTTTTGTTTGTTTGTTTGTTTGTTTTTGTCAAATCCTCTCAATAAAAGAGTTAAGGTGAAGACATACGAGTGGAGCGCTGGTATACTGTGTGGTACATGAAACCACAGTGATTCACACTTTTTTGGGGGTCAAATCCTCTCAGCCTCAAGTGACGTGCCTGAAAGTCGACCCGGGCACCATGCAGCTGATAGACTTTCAGGCCAAGGGCACGGCGCGATGCCCCAATGGCACCAACCTGGTGGGCTGCAGCTACTGGGACCCTGGCAACCGTCACCAAGGAAACGGCCTTGCCACCATGGCAACCGACACCCGCACGTGCACCGTGACAGGATGTCCGGGTTGCTCTGTGTACGCCCGCTGTATAGGTCAGACGTCATGTGTGTGTGTGTGTGTGTGTGTGTCTGTGTGTGTGTGTGTGTGTGTGTGTGTGTGTGTGTGTGGAAGGGTGAGGGTGGGGGCAGAGGTAGGGGTTATGAAGTGTGTGTTACGTTCTTTTAAATATACAAAAGAGGGAATTTATTGTCGTCAGTAGGGGGCTTAGTAGGTGGTGCCCTGCATATGTTGGATCAGAACAGGCGCCTCTTGAACACCAACGAAGTGACTCGGCGGCAGTGCGGTGTCTCCTCCGGTGGGTTACCTCTTACGACTTCACGCTTTTTGTTTTATTTTGCTGTCCCATCTTCCGTGCCACTTCAGTGGCATTGCACCCACGCCGCTCATTTCTAACGTAACGTGTGTTTTTTTTTTATTTTTATTTTTTTTTTTAACCAAGGGGAAACGCTTTTATTTACTCGTAAAGAAATGTACAAACAGCAAAGGTGAACAGAGAACAGTACTACAAACAACAAAAGGACAGTAGATCTTATCTTACATGAACAATTTACATAGCAGCATTGATTTTACAAAATGAACAACAAATCCCATCTAACATATACATATAATACAAACCGAGCACAACATTGTGTCTACATTGTCGGTGTCACACATTCACCTTCTCACTGTTTTGGAGTGTTGTCCTTTTTTCAGAATTCATAATCAGAGAGAGAGAGAGAGAGAGAGAGAGAGAGAGAGAGAGAGAGAGAGAGAGAGAGAGAGAGAGAACCCTAGATTCCTAAAAATTTTCTGTACAGAAGCATAGGAATCGACATCAACAGTACAAATAGATTACTTATCCAAAGAAACGACGGCTGAATTTTAGCTGCCACGCTCTCGCTCGAAATCATGTATAATGATCGCTCTTCAAGTTTACCCCACAGGAGAAAATCCTAGGCAAGCCTACACACATACATAAACGTGCTCATGCAAGCACGCACACACAAATGTCCATTTTCAATCAAAAGCTTATAATCATGGTTCATATACGAAGCCGTTTTGTTGGCTGATGAGTGGCACGGGCAGTAGCGTCTCCCCACACGTCTGCATGCTTCTGGTCTCAGCACGTCTGCCTCTGTGTTATGCATGCAACTGCTTGGCAGAAGAGTACTCTCTACAAAGATAGCGTCTTGGAAGAAAAGAGGGGGGAAAGTCTGAAACGAAACAATAAAATGCTCGCCCCCTCCCCCCCTGCTTCATCTCCCCCCCCTCCCCCAATATCTTGCTTGAAATATTCTCTGTCTGTCTGTTTGTCTGTCTTTGTCTCTGTCGTTTTGTACTTGTCTCCTCTGTGTGTGTGTGTGTGTGTGTGTGTGTGTGTGTGTGTGTGTGTGTGTGTGTGTGTGTGTGTTTCCCCTCTCTCTCTCTCTCTCTCTCTCTCTCTCTCTCTCTCTCTCTCTCTCTCTCTCTCAAGAAATGTCACTATCGGTTTAGCAGTACAATAAGACCAGCACCAACACACAGTGCCTTTTCAAATCGTATCGGTGTTTGTAGGTATGACCGTTTCGCGTATCGCCAGTGCTAACCAACAGCTGCGATACGAATTTGTTGCTTGACACTAGAACACACATGAGAATTGGACAAAGAGTCACCGAACCAATGTAACCTGGCCAACCAGTTTTCTTTCTTTTGTTTTTGCCCTGCGTTCCACAGCGTACAAATGTGGCTGTGAAAACGGGGCCACCTGTGACCCCATCACCGGCAGATGCACCTGCCCACCTGGTTACTATGGCGACCGGTGTCAGGTGTTCGACTACTGCGCTTACGTGGAGGATCACAGTGATGATGGCTCCCCCTGCCTGTTCTGCTGGTAAGTTCCGGGGTCAGTCGTCAGTGTCGTCGTCGTCGTCGTCGTCATCGTCGTCATCATCATCATTATCACCATCATCATCATCATCATGGAAGATGAAATCGATGACGGCTTTCTTGCCTGTACTGTCGGTAAGTCCTGGGTCAATCGTCATCATTATTATTATCACCACCACCACACCACTCCCAGGTTCACCACCACTACCACCACCACCACCTCCACCACTACCACCACCACCACCTCCACCACCACCACCACCACCATCATCATCATCATATTGTCCTCCTCCTCCTCCTCATTATCATCATCACCACACCCCTTCCAGGTCCACCACCACCACCACCACCACCACACCACCATCATCATCATCATCATCATCATCATCATCATCATCAACATCATCATCATCATTTTCACCATATACCAACACCACTTCCACGACCACCACTACCACTACCACCACCACCACCCCACCACCATCATCATCATCATTATCCTCCTCAAGGATCACAGTGAAGGCGGCTTCCCTGCCTGTTCTCTGGATAGTCATGGTACACTGCTACCACCGCTATTGCTGCTACTACTGCTGCTCATGTAGACACGGGATCAGGATCCCATGGAGCAGGAGCTGGAGGCTCCCAGGCAACTGTCGCTCGTGCTGCGCACAGATGGGTCAGGGAATAGCCATGCTGTGTCTTGTCATCTTTCAGAGAGTGTCTGAATACACTGACGTGTTCCAATCCAGAACCCGGTTTCACCCGTCAGTAACCGGTCTTTTGACTGCCAGAAGCCCATGTGTGTGTGTGTGTGTGTGTGTGTGTGTGTGTGCGTGCGTGCGTGCGTGCGTGCGTGCGTGCGTGCGTGCGTGCGCGCGCGCGCGCGCGCGCGCGTGTGTGTGTGTGTGTGTGTGTGTGTGTGGAGAAGTGCATCCTCCGGCTCAGAAGGGGAGTTTGACGTTGACATAAGATCATCGAGTAAAACTATTGGTATCCCCCCTTCACTTTATTGTTGGCTTCAAAAAAAAAAAATCAGAATTGATTACTTCCTCTTTCAGTATGTGGGTCCAGTCATCGTCTGCTGTTAATTTCAGAGACTAATCCATGTTGAAAACTGTTCCATACAAATTTGTCTCAGTGCAGCGGTAAGAAATCGGAAAGCAACATCTTACAGAAACCAACTGCAGCTGTCACATGCAAGACGATGGACAGTTTTCGGACTTTTGAAACGAAATCTTAAGTAAGGCAGGGGACAGTACACAGTCCATATGAAACAAGTAGGGTAACTCCTGTTTCATCAAGGGAGCAAGAGTTACCTTGCTTGTTGGAGAAGGTGGCAAGGTTGATCGGACTGATGGAAAGCTTTCACTGGACAGTGACACCTGTCTCTGGTTCCTCCCCAGGCGAATGTCAAGCCATCCCACGCACGGACATCCGGACGTTCGGCGGCGGTCAGTCCGACACCTGCGTGTTCCCCTTCTCCGTGTCCACCACTGCTGTGGACTCGCTGTCCCCCACCTCCGTCATCACCTACACCCAGTGTGTGGATGACAACCTGGTCAGTGACAGTGTCTGTCAGTCTGTCTGTCTGTCCTCAGCTACACCCAGCGTGTGGACGACCTGGTCAGTGACAGTGTCTGTCTTTCTGTCTGTCTGTCATCACCTGTGTCTGTCTGTCTGTCTCCTTCAGTTGTCTGTCTGCCTGTCTGTCCTCACCTACAGCCAGTGTGTGGACGACATCTGGGTCGGTGACAGTGTCTGTCTCTTTCAGTTGTCTGTCTGTCCTCACCTACACCAAGATTGTGTTTACTAATACTCTACAATAACTGTCTGTCTCTCTCTCCGCTTATCCCCCCCACCCCCCTCTGCACATGTGTGTGCATGCATGCGCGCGCGCGCGCGCGCGCGCGCGCGCGTGTGTGTGTGTGTGTGTGTGTTTGTGCGTGTGCGCGCGCGCGCGCGTGTGTGTGTGTATGTGTGTATGCGCGCGCTAATAGTACTCTTTCAGTGTCTTTCTCTCTCTTTGCTATTTTGTCCTTTCCATTCTCGCTCGCCTGCGCGCGCGCGTGTGTGTGTATGCGTGCGCGCGCGCGCGCGCGCGCATGTGTGTGTGTGTGTGTGTGTGTGTGTGTGTGTGTGTGTGTGTGTGTGTGTGCATACATACATGAGAGCGCATGCGCGCGTGTGTGTGTTCGTTCTCGTGCATGCACACACATGTACCCGTCCACACTGTATTGTAGAGGTAAGCTTTAGACGCGAGCACTTAAGATTACTCGCACACTGATATACCTGTGCATGTTTCCTGTATGCGTGTTTTGCCGCAGGTGGGTCCCCCCTTTGCGTGCGCCACGTTCTTTGACGGGGTAAACGACTACATCGACATGGGCTCCTGGAGCCCCGGCCCCGTCTACACACACTGGCTGTCTGGGTCATGCCGGCCGTCAGCGACAGCAGACGGAGGGTAGGCTTGCTAGCTTATAGATGTGTACTTGGTAGATTCTCCCGTAGTGTCCGACGGATGAATAGGCAGGCAGGTCATCTGCTGATGTGGGTCCTCATGTGGGAATGGAGACCAATTCCTGCATGGAATGGAGTCCTGCAAGGATGGGCCTCGTTTTTCTCCGATTCCTCTTTTTCTGGATGGCGGCTGCTATGTTGCGCTCGAATGTCTTTGTGTCCTGGGTGTGCACCGTCGCTTCCACTGTGTTCTGTCAAAGGCGACATCTTCCCTGGAAGCAGTGTTGATGTTGCAGCTTCTGAGGTTGACCTTCAAGATGTCTCTGTCTCTTGAGAGGTCTTCCTTAATCACGTTGTCCCTCTTTCGGTTGTCTATAGAGCAACATCTTTGGATTTCTGCTGTCCTCCATACGGACAACATGTCCTGTCTACCGGAGCTGGCTGTTGATGAGTATATATCCAATGCTGGGTAGATCACACTCCTTCAGGACCTGTAGGTTGGACACTGTCTTGCCATTTGGTCCAGGTGTGCACTGACTGATGTACATATGCCAACACCTGTGGGGAGATTCTTCACATTCGGACCTCAACTTTTCCACTGTAGATAGACTACATCTCCTTTGCTGTCCACAGAAAGGCCGCTCACTAACGTTCTTCAACGTGGGAGACCCAGAAAACAGGACTTACACATCAGGCAGTTTGGAAATGGTGGCGTCAAATGCCAGCCTGATTAGCTAGATCTTTCGACCTCAGTGGAAAAGTGGAGTCCACAATGTGAAGAATCTCCGCACAGGTGTTGTCCTGTGTACACCCGTCAGTGCACACGTGGACTCCACTGTCCCCTGAGTTGCTGGGGAGGCAAGGCACAGGCCCAGATCAATCCGCTGACTGTCCCTTTTGTCGGTGACGTTGAAAAAGGCTGCAGATTTCAGAACCGGCATGTGTGCGCGTGTATGTGTGTGTGTGTGTGTTGTGTGTGTGTGTGTGTGTGTGTGTGTGTGTGTGTGTGTGTGTGTGTGAGAGTACATGGACGTATGTGCGTGTGTGTGTGTGTGTGTGTGTGTGTGTGTGTGTGTGTGTGTGTGTGTGGTGAGAGTACACGTGTGTGTGTGTGTGTGTGTGTGTGTGTGTGTGTGTGTGTGTGTGTGTGTGTGTGTGTGTGTATGCGCGCGCGCGCGCGCGCGCGCGCGCGCGCGTGTGTGTGTGTGTGTGTGTGTGTGTGTGTGTGTGTGTGTGTGCACTGTTACGTTAATCCACGCAAATAGCGCTTTGTCTTCACGCACCTGACTTGAGGCCGGTACCTGTGCCCTGACAGGTGATCGCGGGTGCCGGCAAGAACTGCCGGGACTTCGGGCTGATCGTGCAGAACGGGCGCTTCATGGCGTTGTACTCGCCGCCCTCCGGCTGCACCGCCAACCTGCAGGGGCCCACATACAACGTCAGCACCTGGCACCTGCTGGCCGTCACCTGCAACGGCACGCACCTGTCGCTCTTCGTGGACAACGTCCTGCAGGCGCAAACTGCCGTGAGTGGTCACAGAGAAATAGATGCCCCCCCCCCCCTCCACACACACACACACACACACACACACACACACACACACACACACACACTGGCACTTCTCCTCTTCACTCCTATCTCACTGTCAAAGTCTTGTGTGATTCATTGCAGCTGTTTGGTGTTTGGTATGTTTGTCTTGTCGTGATGTAGTGTTCCACATATTAGGCTGTAGCAGATCTAGGCCGCTGCGATCTTGTTGGCGGTAAAACCAGCTGAAGAAGCTGACAGAGAGGATGTCTTCGTGCAAAAAACACAGGCATGAAACAGCTGAAAATTGAACCCAAGAAGCTACACCCAACTTTCTGCCTCCTCACGATACAAACAGCTGGAAAAAAATAAGGGAAAAAGGTAACCCAACTTTTACTCTCCTCACGGAAACAGGGATTAAACAGCTGAAATATTAATGAAAAAAAAAACCCTGACCAAACTTTCTGCCTCTTCACCAAACAAAACGGCTATTAAACAGCTAAAAAAAAAAAAAGAAAGCTGACCTAATTTCCTCCCCCCCCCCCCCTCAAGAAACAAACAAGCAACAAACAGTTGGGGGGGGGGGGGGGGGGGGGGTGACGGAAAATTGACCCAACTTTCTCCCTCCTCACGAACGAAACAGGCAATAAACAGCTGAAAATTTCGCGGAAAAAAAAAGCAAACCCAACTATCTTCCTCCTCAGAGACGGCGGTGGAGGGAGGGGGGGGGGGGGGGTCTGAGCTTATGCGTCCAGCGTTCTTCTCTATGTCTGTCTGTCTCTCTCTCTGTGTCTTTCCCTGTCTCTGTCTGTCTGTCTGGCTGGCTGGCTCTTTCTCTCTCTCTCTGTATGTGCGTGTGTGTACGTGAGAGAGAGAGAGAGAGAGAGAGAGAGAGAGAGAGAGAGTGTGTGTGTGTGTGTGTGTGTGTGTGTGTGTGTGTGTGTGTGTGTGTGTGTGTGTGTGTGTAAAGTACATAAATAGCCTGCATGCAGCACAACACAGAGAGAAATGTTCAACGCCCAAAATATGCGAATACGTCTACATTGACGGGGCAAAAACGCACGCAGTTATATCAATGAAAGACAAATCCATCCCCGTTATTCAGGTCATGTCACGGAAATGAACTGTGAAAATCACTGCTGTTCAAGTCATGTCACGGAAATGAAGTGTGAAACATCCCTGCTGTTCAAGTGGTGTCACGGAAATGCCGTGAAAAACAGCCCTGTTGTTCGTGTGTCTGAGACTGAAACTTCAGGGTGAAACCTCACATGACAAGACCATCACACTTATTCATGTCAGTGAACACCATGCAGTGATGAACACCTAGATACCACCAACAACAGTCCTGTCGTTAGTGTGCATGTCTCGGCACGAGGAAGACCTGTGCTGGTGGGGAAGGGGGGTGGGGGGGGGGGGGGGGGGGGCAGCGGGGCGGGGCGGGCACAACACGAATAAAGCTGTTGTCTTTGTTGTAATGGGTTGTCCTGAAATGATTAATGGGCTCATGTTTCCCGCAGAAAAGAAGACTTCAGATATTTCATACTGAAAAGAACAGTCTTAAAACATTTCATGCTTAAAAGAACAGTCTTGAAACATTTTATATTGAAAAAAACAGCTTTAAAACATTTTATGTTGAAAACAACAGTCTTAAAACACTTCATGCTGAAAATAACAGTCTTAAAACACTTCATGCTGAAAATAACAGTCTTAAAACATTCCATGCTGAAAAGAACAGTCTTAAAACACTTCATGCTGAAAAGAACAGTCTTAAAACATTCCATGCTGAAAATAACAGTCTTAAAACATTCCATGCTGAAAATAACAGTCTTAAAACATTCCATGCTGAAAAGAACAGTCTTAAAACACTCCATGCTGAAAAGAACAGTCTTAAAACATTCATGCTGAAAATAACAGTCTTAAAACACTTCATGCTGAATATAATTTTTAAAACATTTCATGCTGAAAAGATAATTCTTAAAACATTTGATGCTGAAAAGAACAGTCTTGAACATTTGATGCGAAAAAGAACAGTCTTAAAACATTTCATGCTTAAAAGAACAGTCTTGAACATTTGATGCAGGTCAAGCCCTACCAAGTGCCTTCAATGGAGGGCTTTTCCATCGGCAGCACCAAGTCTTCGTCCGGTCAGAACTTTAAAGGCTACGTCAAGGTAAGTTTGTAACACTGTATCCACGACCAATCAGAACTTGAAAGGCTCTATCAAGGTAGGTTTGTAACGCCATGTCCACGACCAATCAGAATTTAAAAGGCTCTATCAAGGTAGGTTTGTAACGCCATGTCCACGACCAATCAGAATTTGAAAGGTTCTATCAAGGTAGGCTTGTAACGCCATGTCCACGACCAATCAGAACTTGAAAGGCTTTATCAAGGTAGGTTTGTAATGCCATGTCCACGACCAATCAGAACTTGAAAGGCTCTATCAAGGTAGGTTTGTAACGCCATGTCCACGACCAATCAGAATTTGAAAGGCTCTATCAAGATAGGGTTTGTAACGCCATGTCCACGACCAATCAGGACTTGAAAGGCTCTATCAAGATAGGTTTGTAACGCCATGTCCACGACCAATCAGAATTTAAAAGGCTCTATCAAGGTAGGTTTGTAACGCCATGTCCACGACCAATCAGAATTTGAAGGTTCTATCAAGGTAGGTTTGTAACGCCATGTCCACGACCAATCAGAACTTGAAAGGCTCTATCAAGGTAGGTTTGTAACGCCATGTCCACGACCAATCAGAACTTGAAAGGCTTTATCAAGGTAGGTTTAAAATACCATGCCAACGACCAATCAGAACTTTGAAGACTGCATTATGGTAGGGTTTTACGATCAGTTAGAACTCAGAGGCAACATCAACGTAGGTTTATAATACCTTGTCTATGACTGGTCAAAACTTTAAAGAATATATCGAAGTAAGCTTATGACACCAGTTTTACGACCAATCAAAACTTTAAAGACCACATCAAGGTATGTAGAATAGATTATCTGTACTCAGAGTCTAATGTGAACTCTGCTGCAGTGAACTCGAACTCACGACGCATCCACCAGCAGCTCCCTTTGTTGCTTCAGTTGACTGATGAAGGCTGGTTGTGGCCCAGCCGAAATATTTCAGTAAGTGTGAACTTACTAGACTCTGAGTACAGATAATCTATTCTGCTTATGAATCCAGAGTCTGGGAATTTTTACGGCAGTACATCAAAGTATGTTAGTGACACCATTTCTATTACCAAAGAGACATTATTGAATACATCAAGACATTTTTGTAATGCCATGTTCACGACTAATCAGAATTTCACAGCCATCAAGACGGGTTTGTGATACTGTATCCACGACCAGTTAGAGCTGTGAAGACCACATCAGATTTCGACCAATCAAAAGTTTAAAGACTACCAGATAACCACCACTCAGAATTGTAAAGACTTCACGAAGTTAAATTTGTGACACCATATTCAGACCAGTCAGAAGTTTAAAAGTGTACTCTAAATCAACAACATATTAGAACTTTAAAGGCTACATTAATAATAATAATAATAATAATAACAATAATGAACATTTTTATGTGCACACTTCTCTGTTGAACAGAGCACGCGGCCCATTACAAATTCCATATATATAAACAATTAAAGCAATAACAGACAACGCACACACACCACCCTTCCACATACACCCACACACCCACACCCACACCCACAGAGAAACACACACACACACACACACACACACACACACACACACACACACACACACACACACGCGCGCGCGCGCGCGCGCGCGCGCGCGCGCGCGCGCGTGCCCATAGATTGACATCGAAATGAACTAATTGTAAACTTTCTGGAAGATGTGGGTTTTCAGAGAGCGTTTGAAGGAGTCAAAGTTATTAGTTTCTCTTATATCTGCAGGGATAGTGTTCGAGATAGAATGAAGTCACAATCAAAAAGAACTGTAAAGGTTACATGAAGTCGCGATCAATCAGAACTTTAAAGGCTACATTAAGTCACGATCAGTCAGATCTGTAAAGGCTACATTGTCACGATCAATCAAAATTATAAAGGCCACATTCTAAAGGCTACTTTAAGTCACGATCAATCAGAACTCTAAAGGCTACATTAAGTCACGATTAATCAGAACTGAAAAAGCTACATTAAGTCACGAATAATTAGAAGTAAAAAGCCCGCTTCAGAGTAGGTTTCTAATACCAGTTCGACGACTAGCTAATGCTACATCAAGAACAGGTTTGCACCTTGTCTACGACCGATCAAAACTTTTAAGGCTACATCAACGTATGTTTGTAGTACCAGGTTCACGACTAGTCAGAAACTTTGAAGGCTGCCTCGTGTCGGGTTTGTAACACCAGATGCACAAGTCAAAAACTTAAACGCTACATTTATGTAAATTTGTAATACCATCTCCACGGCCAGTCAGAACTTTTCAAGGCTACATCAAGACAGGTTGTGATAGAAAGGCACGCGACCTGTTCGAACTTCACACGATACATTAAGCTAGGTTTGTTGCCCCACAATAACTTCGCTTTATTTGTGTGCGTTCAAAGACTGTATTTGATACTGGTTTTTTTATTGCCCGCAGTCACCTTGGGTTTGTGACTACGCCACCGTGGGGAGACCTTTCTTTGGTGGCTCTACTGACTGTTGTTGTTGTTGTTGTTGTTGTTGTTGTTGTTGTTGTTGTTGTTGTTGTTGCTGTTGTTGTTGCTGTTGTTGCTGTCCTCTAGGAATCAGAACTTTGAAAGGTGAATCAAAATACTTGTAGTTCACCACTGTCTTCTAATGCTTCTTTTAATGTGTGTTGTCGGAACTTTAAACGCTACATCGAGGTGAGCATATTTTATTATTTAAACGACGGTTCTGTTTTGCTTACACTTCGAGTGTTGTTGCTTGGTGTGGTGTTGTTGCGCCGTCATTTTTTTAGCATTGCCATTATTTTGTTGTTAAGGTCAGTTGAGTTGCTCAGAATTAGCACGCCCGCACTCGTTTACACACACACACACACACACACACACACACACACACACACACACACACACACACACACACATACACACACACACACATACACACACACACGCACACACACACGCGCGCGCGCGCGCTCCACACACACACACACACACACACACACACACACACACACACACACACACACACACACAATACCCATGTGACTAAAACAAAGTATGCGTACGTGCGTGCGTGCGTGTGTGCGTGCGTGCGTGTGTGTGTGTGTGTGTGTGTGTGTGTGTGTGTGTGTGTGTGTGTGTGTGTGTGTGTGCGTGCGTGCGTGTGTGTGTGTGTGTGTGTGTGCGTGTGTGTGTGTGTGTGTGTGTGTGTGTGTGTGTGTGTGTGTGTGTGTGTGTGTGTGTGTGTGTGTGCAGTCAGTGAAGGTGTGGAAGCGGAGTCTGGATGTCGGGGAGATACAGAGCAGCATGGGAGTCCAGAATGTCTCCTCTTCAACCGTACGTAAAACATCAATCATTCTCATTTCATGTGTTCCATTGCAATAAGTTTCTACACACACACACACACACACACACACACACACACACACACACACACACACACACACGCTCTCTCTCTCTTTCTCTCTCTCTCTCTCTCTTTCATTCTCTGTCTGTCTGTCTCTGTCTCTGTGTGTCTCTCTCTCTCACATACACACACCAACGCAAACATGCACTCTCATATACACACTTACAAATACACACACATACACGCGCGCGCGCTCGCGCGCGCTAACACACACGCACTCGCACACACACACTCACACACACACACACGCACGCACGCACGCACGCACGCACGCACGCACGCACGCACGCACGCACGCACGCACGCACGCACACACACACACACACACACACACAAACCAAGACAATGCCTCAAAGTAATGGTGAATCTTACGATACGTGTCCAGAGCGAGGCTTTACACAACGGGCTGGTGGCCCATTACGAGCTGGGGCGGACGGTGAACGTGAGTTGTCAGGGGGTGGACCATGGAGGGGACGACTGGGTCCTGCTGCAAGACCAACAAGTCTCAGGTCACACACACACACACACACACACACACACACACACACACACACACACACACACACACACACACACACACACACATACATACACACACACACACACACACACGCACCTGTCGCTCTGTCTATCCCTCTGTCTGTCGCTCTGTCTGTTTTGTCCCATCCATGTCTGGCTTTCGGTCTGTCTGTGTCTGTCTGTCTGTCTGTCCCTGACTGTGTCTCTTTGTCTGTCTGTCTTTCACTGTCTTTGTCTGTCTGTCGATCAGTCTGTGTCAGTAAGTCCTTATCTCTGTCTGCCTGTCTGTCTCTGTCTCTCTCTGTCTATCTCTTTCTGTCTTTTTTTTTCGTGTCTGGCAGTGTATATCTAGCACGCTCGCCTGCATGTGCATGTGCGTACATGCATAGTGCGTGTGTATAGCTAATTGGGTGGGTAGATGCATGCGTGCCTGCAAGCATGCGTACATGCGTACAAATTTATATAGGAGTTGGGCACTCTTAAATCGAGCATTTTCCTTTGACATGCGTAAGCTTTACAGTGTATTGATGTCATCGTCTGTGTCTTGTTGACAGGTCTACACAGTATTGACGTCATCAAATATATCATGTTGACATTATGTAAACTGTAATTAATGACGTCATCAGCCACGTTCATATGTGTAGAGTGTAATGATGTAATCAACCATGCCATATGGGCAGATGTAGACCGTGTTGACGTCATCAACCATGCCATTTTGACAAGTATACGCTATAATATTGTCACCACCCACGTCATATTGACAGGCATAGATTTAATGACGTCATCGGTTATTTCATGTTGACAAATGCAGGCTGTAATGGGGTCAGTTTTATATCATGACAATAGAAGACTGTAAGGACATGGTCAAATTCGTCATGTTGACAAGGGTGGACTAATGATTTCGTCAAATACATAACGCTGACCGATGCAGACAGTATGACGTCGTCAAGTACATAAAGTTGAAAGGCATAGACCAGTGCTGTCATCAAATACGTCGCGTCAACTGGTGTAGACTGTAATCAGGTATGCCATGCTGACTGCGTGAACTAATAGATGCCATTAAGTACGTCATCTTGACAGGCTCAGACTGTAATGATATCATCAAATTCCTCACGCTGACGGATTTACATTGGGATGATGTCACCAAACACCTCATGTTGACAGATGTAGACAGGAATGATGTCATCAAAGACGTCATGTTGACAGGTGTCCATTGCAACGTCAACAAACTGGTCATCGGTCAAGGCATCATGGTGACGGTCTTGCCTTATAACGGCACCGCCGGCGGTACCTTTGAAGTCTATGCCCAGGTGAGGGGGTTCGGATTGTCAGCTCTTGTCATCATTCACTGCTCTCTGTGTGTCTTTACATCGGCACAACAAAATGGCCTCAGAACAACCAACAACTTTATTGGGGGGGTTAATACACACGTATCACTGCCTACAACCCGGTTTTCACGGACAGAAATCCGTTGTGACCCAACGTAGATTTTACGATTTCACGTGAACAACAATATTAACAAAAACACTAAAAATCTTACAGTAACAGCGACAGCACCAATACTATAGCGTAAGGATGGGGGCAAAGATGGAACGACAAACTAAGGAAAACCTTCTTCAGTAAACACAACAACAGCCAAAAAAAAAAATGGAAGCGCAGAGAACAGCAGTGAGGTGAGGGATGGAGGGAAGGGGATGGGCAAGGAGGAAGGTGGGGGTCAGGGTAAAGGGTTTGAGGGGGAAGGGCAGGGGGTTGGGGGGATGGGGGGGACTGTCATTTCTCTCAAATTGACCGCAATGGTGGAATGAACGGGTCAGTCCGGGAATTCGTTGTTCTTCCAGACAAAGTCAGAACCGATGTGCACGGACGGAAGTCAGAGGGTTGATGGGGAAGAAGTTTTTTTTTTTTGAGGCATCTTTGTTCTCTCAGCTCTGTGCAGAATTCAAAGTAGACGGGCTAGGAGGATCTCTTGGCTCTGTACAAAGTTGGCAGGAGATAGGGTGGGGAAGTCATGTTTGTAATGCTCTAAGCTCTATACAGAAAAACTACAGTAGACGGCTTTGGGGGGTCATGTTCATGGTTCTCGAGGCTCTGTACAGAAACTATAGTAGACGGCTTTGGGGAGCTATTTTCATGGTTCTCCAGGCTCTGTACAGAAACTATAGTAGACGGGTTTGGGGGGTCATGTTCATGGCTCTCTACGCTCTGTAGAGAAACTATAGTAGACGGGTTGGGGGTTCATGTTCATGGTTCTCTAGGCTCTGTACAGAAACTATAGTGGACGGGTTTTTGGGGGGTCATGTTCATGGTTCTCTAGGCTCTGTACAGAAACTACAGTAGACGGGTTGGGGGGTCATGTTCATGGTTCTCTAGGCTCTGTACAGAAACTATAGTAGACGGCTTTGGGGAGCCATGTTCATGGTTCTCTAGGCTCTGTACAGAAACTATAGTAGACGGGTTTGGGGGGTCATGTTCATGGTTCTCTAGGCTCTGTACAGAAACTATATAGTAGACGGGTTTGGGGAGTCATGTTCATGGTTCTCTAGGCTCTGTACAGAAACTATAGTAGACGGGTTTGGGGAGTCATGTTCATGGCTCTCTAGGCTCTGTACAGAAACTATAGTAGACGGGTTTGGGGAGTCATGTTCATGGTTCTCTACGCTCTGTACAGAAACTACAGTAGACGGGTTTTGGGGAGTCATGTTCATGGCTCTCTACGCTCTGTACAGAAGTCGTAGTGGACGGGGCTGGGGAGTTATATTTGTGGTTTTTTTTTTAAGCTCAGTATGGAAGTCATAGTAGACAGGGTTAGAATGTCGTTTGTGTTGTTCTCTCAGCTCTGAACAGAAAGTAGACAAGGTTTGGGAGTTACATTTGTGGTTTTCTGGGCTCTGGGGTGAAAAAAATGTTTGTGTTTCTCTTTGCTCTGAACAGATATTGAAGTCGACGGAATTCTAGTTCCCATGCTGGAGTTTGCAGATCTGTCATGGTCAGTTCAACGGATAGACAGGCAGGTTTTGCAACGAGTATGGCGTACCTTCTTATAAGAAAGACAGTAACTGTTGGCAAGGCAGGTTTGTTGAGTCAGTCCACCGCCTTTACAGCCATCAGACAACCTGCCCTCGTGTCCGATGATGACATAAACACAGACCTAGAAGTAGCCTTGCATGACGTATAGGTCCTTTCCACCGCCCCAGAGAGGTCTGTGGTCTGCAGGAGGCTCAGCTGCTGGCAACAGCACCACCATCATGAGCTGCCAAGGGCCCTTGACCCATGAGAGTAACCAGCCTCTTCTGGGCATTGGTCAGGGCAGTGTCCGTGCTGCCTTGTTCTGCCCAGCTTTCAGTTGAAGCACCTGGGATCGGAAGGGCTGCAATCTTCTAACTGTCACTGTCCCGTGTCGTGCCTGGCTCAGCGGTAGATCGCCCAGTTTCGCGGTCAGACGTTGCGAGTTCAATTCTCTCTGGTACCCAACATGCATTTGCCATGTCCGTTGTTTTTTTTTCCGATCGTGTTATCGTTCTGGTGGTGGTGATCTGTGGTGTAGGGTAACACGGGTCCCACGGTCTGTCTGCTAACCTTTGGCAGGTGTGGACGAAACTTGAATAACCTCATCCTCGACCGGACGCCTGCACCTCCCTGTGACCCACCTCTGTTCACTGGGGATAATCCAGGACGAAACAAGTAGGGCCTTATTCGCTTGTGTCTGTATGGTAACACTGGCACACACATGGACCCGTGCCCCCTTCCCACACACACACACACGTGTCTGTACACATACAATGATAATAATGGCACAGCCAATGTTAGGTAGGTTACTCAAGGTCAGCCCAGCACGTTGGGGCTAATGCTGTAGGTTAGACCTGTTAAGTTGTGGCTACGAGATCCTCTCCTTGAGTTCTCTCATCTTAGTCATTAACTCGTTAAAACCCATCGGCTTTAAATCATGCGTAGTGTGGTCTCAAAACGTAGCGGATGTGGTGTAGCGTATAATTATATAGATTAGTCCGCACACAGTGACGCCTCCGTGATGAAGCAGAAACTGAAAGTGTCTGTGTGTGTGTGATCTGGCAGCAGCAGGAAACAAGTCCAGGGTTTTCTGTGTGTTTGCGTGGAAAGGGTGTATATCAGCCCCCAGCTTACAGCTTGCACGTGAGTCTCTCACTGTACCCCGCCTGTACAAAACAGTACATGATAAATGGTCTGTTACAAAACAGTACATGATAAATGGTCTGTTACAAAACAGTACATGATAAATGGTCTGTTACAAAACAGTACATGATAAATGGTCTGTTACAAAACAGTACATGATAAATGGTCTGTTACAAAACAGTACATGATAAATGGTCTGTTACAAAACAATACATCATAAATGGTGTTCCCAAAACATGCGTATTTCGCGTGTTGCAACACAGTACCAGATGAGTGGTAGTTGACAAAACAAAACGTGATGAGTAGTGTTTTACAAAATAAAACGTGATGAGTAGTGTTCTACAAAACAGACGTGGTAAATGGCCTGTGCAGGACATTCAGATAGACGGCTACCTGACGGCCATGGGCAGCGGCTACAGAGGAGGACGATCTCCCTCTGGTCCTGGGGTCAACGGAGTGCCTGGAGAATCCTACCACAGTGAGTCTGCCGTCATGGAATCGTCGTGGCCGCTCTCGTCATCGTTACCCTCATCTTACTAGACATCGTCTTCATTATCATCAGACACACCCATGGACATATACAGGCATTGTCATTATAATGTTTGTCAACTTCACAGTCATGGACTACCGCCAGAATGCGATGATACGGAGTCATCGTTATCATCATTGTCATCATGATCACAATTTTTGTCATGAAAGACAGGAACAGTAAGTATTGAGACTGATGATGAACCTCACCATCATCATTTGTTGCTGCTTTGTTGCTTGTGAAATTCTGACCGGCCAGCCTATTTCAGTGGACGTCATTTGGTTCGTGGGATGCATTTTCCTAAGGAAGCACGCACAGTTTGTATCTTCATAACTAGCCGCTTTCTATCCGTTGGTATGGGTTTGCATAAGCATAAAAGTGTTGCAGTCACCGTTGTCCTTTTCCTTCGTTCAAGAAGAGAGAGGGAAATAAAAGGGTGACCGTATTCCATTCAGACACTCTGACCATCCCACCACGACGCCTTCAGTCAAGAGTTACAGATGTTCCAGTGCTTACACCGCCTCGCTTTGGCTTCAGTCAGTGCGTTTTGCTAGCACGTAGGTTGCACGCAGCACCCGCTCCACTTGTGTACATCGTCCGAACGTCGAACTGTTTCATAGAGTCTGGAAAGGCTCAGTAACCGAACTTTGATGTGTATAGACACTAAACAGAGTTGTCTGACCTTCCCAGTCGGGCTACTCGACCGTTTGTACGTGCGTAGAGCAGATGACTCGGACACCCAAAGATTTTTCTCTCTATTGATAGGAAGTATTGTGGCGTTAGGAATGCGGCGTCTTTTACAGTTCAGCTGTTACGCTTCTGACATGGATTTGTGTGATCAGTTGGTTGTAGACAGTTTCATTGGTATCTCGCTTTCTCTTTCTTTGTCTATATGCATACATGTGGGCGCTTTGTGTGTGTGAGAGAGAGAGAGAGAGTGTGTGTGTGTGTGTGTGTGTGTGTGTGTGTGTGTGTGTGTGCGCGCGCGCGCGCGCGGACATAGAAAAGGCAGAGTTGGGCTGGATAAGGCAGACATGTACACACTACGTAAATGTTATGACACTATTATGAAAAAAGGGAATGCTTTCCTCAGTAAGTAGTTAACAGATGAAAAAAGAAGTATTGCTAATCCTGTTTTTAAAGTCACATCTATTTTGTTGAATTCACAAATGACATAAAAACGATGCAAACAAACAAACAAACAAACAGACAAGCAAACAAACAACACTCAAACATCGTACAGAAACAGGACTGTTGAATGACTGAACGGTCGATCGAACGAACGAGTGAAGGGCTGAACGACTGTGTAAGCGAAATGAAACCCCCACTCACTCTCCTGGCCTCGCCCTTTCCCCAGCCAACGACAGCGGCAACAAGAACATCAACGTGCACGCCCAGTTCTTCCAGCCCCACCGTGGTGGGGGAGGGGGAGGGGTGGGCACCCACCAGACGTCGGCAACCGCTGGCCCCGGAGGAGGAGGGGGAGCGTACGGAGCCAACGGGTGAGTTTGGTGTAGTGGGGAGAAAACTCTAGGGGGAGAGGTTGGCAGCACAAGGTTTTCAGGGAAGACCCCTCCCCCCCCCCACCTCAGAGAGTGTGCATGTATGTGTGTGTGTGTGTGTGTGTGTGTGTGTGTGTGTGTGTGTGTGTGTGTGTGTGTGTGTGTGTGTGTGTGTGTGTGTGTGTGTGTGTGCGTGCGTGCGTGTGTGTGTGTGTGTGTGTGTGTGTGTGTGTGTGTGTGTGTGTGACTTAGACTCGGATTCAAACTTGAATTGTCACGAGAACCCTTGAGGGTTTGTAGACAAAGCATGGTATTACGAGAAATCATCATTAATACACAGACCATATTCATCCGGTCCCATGTAAGGAGCCATTTTTTTTTTATCTGTTCAAATCTCGAAATCATGAACGTGTATTTTGCAATGTGAATTTGGAAGTCGTCATGGCCTAGCGTTGCACGTGGACATAGGGTTTCGCAAGTTTGGATCGGGCGTACCTTTTTGATAGCTGTTCTGTCAGCTCTGTGTGTGTGGATGTGAATGTCTCTGTCAACAGTGGGATAGCGCAGCGGAACGGGAACCCGCAGCGAGGTCAGGGAGGTCAGACATACGGGTCCCCTGGATCTGCACCAGCTGTACCTGGGCTCCGGGGGCGGCAGTGGGGGCAACGCTGCCAACCTCTCCACCAACCCCCTCAGTCTCCAGTCCCCCATCCCCATCTTCTGTCTTTCCTTGCCTTTGATTCACTGGATAGATAGTGGAGAACATGTCGCCAAACCTATCCCCCAATCCCCCAGGTCTTCCCGCCGCCTTCTTCTGCCTTACCTTTGCCTGTTGTTTTTTCTTCCTGCCTTTCACTACCTGGGATAGATAGTGGAGAACATGTCGCCAACCTTTCCACCAACGCCCCAGGTCTCCCCGCTGTCTTCTGTGTTTACTTGCGTGGCTGTGTATTCTTCTTGGCTTTCTCTGCCCAGGATACACAGCTGAGATTTTGTCGCCAACTATCCACCCCCCTTTCCATCCTAACTACCTCCTAATCCCCCCCCCCCCCCCACACCCTTTACCTTTCCTTGTCTGGCTTTTGTGTTTTTTCTGTCTTACCTTTCGTGTGCCTTCTTGGTGTCGTTAGTCTTTCACGCCTCTTAGACCGGCTCTCCTATGCACACCCCACACCCACACCCACACCCAGGCCACACCCTGGGTCTGTGACAGTCCATGCATCAACGTCCACAGGCAGGCAGCCGTCATCATGAAGCCGCCAGGAGGCGAGCCCGCCGGAAGAGACCCCGCATTGTCGCTGAAATATTGAGGTGGTGTTCAGTGGTGCCCGTTCTGATTAAACCTACGTAGGAGATGACACTGGCTGGCAGAGGGGGCGACGCGAAGAGGAGGGAGTGGTGACAGGTGTGAAAAGAGCGCAGACGTGAGGGGACGATGTCAGCACCACCACAGCCAGGCATGACACTGGTTTGTTCCGGCGGCAGCAAGGTCCATGGTCCCAGACTTTGGCAGGACTGCCACAGCAGGTGCTGCGAGTCGACAACATACTGACCATGGCACATCTCCATCGTTTTGTCCAGGGCAACAGGATGTGCAACTGGAGGACACTACCTTATAACGACAGTGACCAGTCTGTTGCTGTGAGCGTCGTTCCCCCACTCCTCCGACCCGCTCTCCCCCCCCCCCCCCCCCCCCCCCCCTCCGGAGGACACCACGAGAAGGCTGTGCCAGTCTTGAATGAACGTTAATATGTGATTGTTCATTTCTCCACTTGTTGTTGCTGTGTAGATGTGTCAGGCACAGGATATATGAGCAAGCTTGGAACTTTTTTTTTTTTGCGGGGGAGGGAGGGTGTCTCCTTGTTTGTTCTGTGTACTCTGTGCTGTCATTTGTGCTAGGCGATTGAGTGTCGTACTCAGCATTCGTTTGGAGTTAGGGGCGTGTATTTATTTCATCGAGGAAGACAGAGTTATCCTACTTGTGTTTTCAATGACTGTACTGTTCCCTGCCTCATCTAAGATTTCTTTTCACCACTACAGCGGTTATCCATCGACAATCCCCATTTGTCTGCGTGGTCGCAACAACAACCGTAGGGGGGGGGGGGGGGGGGGGGGGAGTGGAGGAGGATGTAGGCCGGGAATTCAAAGCGAGGTTTCAATGACAAGGTCACAGACTGAAAGACTTTCCCCTCCCCTAGGTTTGGATGAACGATGTGCATTGTGACGTTTCCATAAGAGAGAGAGAGAGAGAGAGAGAGAGAGAGAGAGAGAGAGAGAGAGAATGTTGCTTATAGCCCAGCTGACCGCAAAGCGCCATATAAGGGCTGTCACTGCGTTGAAGTCGACTCACAAGCCTTTTAAAAAAGAAGACAAACTCATTCACACAACCCTATGAAATACTCCTAAAAGTACACCGGAAATTTCGTTGAAAATCTTTCATCTGTGCAATCTTAGATCGGGATGAAAAATGTTAATCTCTTTCAGAAATTAAAAGATCACATCCGTGACATTTCAGTTTGGTCAAGGGTTGTATCACAGGTTTGTAGACTTAAGTGTAACAATATATTGTACCATGAATTCTACTGTCAATCGTAAGACATGCTGGTGTCGAGAGACACGTTTATCTACGGTGATGATCCTTGGATTTGCAAAGCTTTTCTCAGAGATGCCGGGCTTTTTTTTTGTTGTTGTTGTTGTTGTTTTTCTAAATTTGGGTGAAAGTCGATTATGTTGTCCCCGTCTTCCTGTCTGAGCCCGTAGCATACCCAGGAAGATTCAGAGGTAGGTACAAGGCAGCGTGGGGCGTTATACCCCACAGTGACAGGAGACTGACAATGGGGTTTGAGCCCCCGATCCCAAACGCCAGTCTGCATGGCTAACCACTGTTCCACAGACTTTGGTTAAACTTCCGTCATACCAATAGACCTGTCTTTTTTATCCTCCCTTTTTTTGTAGGGGGGTAAGGGGTATGAAAGGGGAAGGTG
>JADBJO010003107.1:207500-212500 GCA_016801955.1 Conus betulinus
AAAAAAAAACAACAAAAACGAAAAGCAAGCAAAAGCTGACATGCGGTTTTCTGAACTGTGTAGCAGCCACTGTGACGACATGTTGTGGATGATTCTGATGGAGGAGACTGTTGTCTTCAAACTTTCAGGTTATTACAACCGTGTGACATGGCGAGTCTTGTTGCCTTGTTGTGGTCTTGAAGTGTGTTCACACAGCGCATTGGTGCTGTCAAGAATCCATCCATCTCAGATTACAACCTCGCAATGACACAGTCCTGACCTCATGTAACGCATTCAGCTTGAATACCGGCAGTTACGTCTTGTATGCAGCAGACTGTCATTCATTGATATGACAACGGCATATATTCCAAAATATTTGACGCCATGTTTACGAGAGACGATACGGGGTATTCGTTGATATAACGATCACAGATTTTCTGAATATTCTACGTTTAACGTACAAGAGATTACCCATTGCTATAACGATTGGTGTTGTCCAACCGTTTGTTATCTTGTATAAAAGAGATAAAAGTAGGAAAAACTGTTGAAAAATAACAACGGTTTTGATATCTAACTATTGGACGCCTTGCAAACAGATAATACTTGCCACATGATCCTCATTGGTGCAACAATTTCGCAATGTCCAACTATGTTACCCTTGTATACAACAGAAAATAATGGGCACTCATTGTTATAACAATCGTGTAATGTGCAAGTGCGTGATGCATATACGACAAACAACAATAAGAACAACATCGACGACGACGACGACGACGACGACGACAACAAAAACAACACAACAACAACAACAACAACAACACAACACGACGACGACGATGAAGATGATGATGATGATAATTATAATAGTAATGATACCAAGATTAATAATGATAATCATAGTAATAATGATAAATGTAATAGTAATGATAATACTGTTTATTGGCATCATAACAACACTGCGTAAATGCCAAGTCTTTGTCACTGCCGTAGAGAGCAACAGGTGACAGAAGGTGCGTTAAGAAAGTCCCTACTGACAGCCTGTCCTTAACTGCACTGTCCAGGTTTTGACACGCTGTGGAGCCAGGGTGGTGCTGGGGGTCTGGGAGGGGCGGGAGGGTGTGGCGGTGACGGAGGCAGAGGCAGGATGCGCGTGGATGCCATGACCTTGAGAGGTCATCTGCCGCCCAGCTGCAAGGTCAACCTCTACAACAGCACTCAGTATGAGGTGGGTGGGGGTATTCTGCTTAACGACGATGATAGTGAATGTAGTGAGGTGGGTGGGGGTATTCTCCTTAACGGCGATGATAGTGAATGTAGTGAGGTGGGGTGGGGGTATTCTCCTTAACGGCGATGATAGTGAATGTAGCGACCGTAGCATAATCAGCAGATCAACAGCGAGAGAATCAACAATGACAACAACACTACAACACCAAGACTTCGGCCTAAAAATATCTCCGGACATTGCGAAATTATATATGAACCAGGTGTTACTATCTGGTCGTATGCTTTTTTTTTTGTTCTCAATGATGCACAGGCGCGCGCGCGCGCGCGCGCGCACACACACACACACACACACACACACACACACACACACACACACACATATATATATATATATATATATATATAATGAAGAAGAGAAAACATGCAAATATGTAAAGCTGTCGATATATTTTATGTGTGTATGACAGTAATCAACGGTAAAGAAATAAAAAGCTTGAGTTACAAAGGAGTGAACAAGACAAGACACAAGAGACAGTGGAGGGTTTATGGAGAGAAACATAAAACAGCTGACAGACAGACAGCTACCAGTCCAACAGAACAGACAGAAAGGTTTAGGACGTCTTTGTCTTCAATTTAAAAGGAGTAGGATATCGTGGCAAAACATTGTGATACTGACGTTGTTGTTAATAGTCTCCCTGGGTCTGACAGAATTTTCGTATAGCCGAGCCGAAGGTAGACATAATCAAACCGTAACACAAAAGAAACTGTGGGTGAGAAACAATTTTGATTTGATTAGATTCTCTTAAGTTTGTGTCCGCAAAGAAAGTGTCATATAAGATCCGTTTTAATACACAAATTCAGTGTGCAACACCCCCCCCCCCCCCCTCCAACATTTTGTATTTATGTTACATGATTATGCCAACAACAACGAAATCCTCCAATGAATAATTATTTCATGCCATCGTTTGACACAATGCATAGATTTCCGTTGTTACACTCAGTAACTTGTTTTTCATGTGATGGTGTCTTTTCTTAACATTAACACGCACAGGCCGGTCGTCACTGGCAGTGAAGTTGTATCTTCTCTTCTGGCCTCTTTTCTTAACGCTACCGCACACATTTCCATTGACTGATCGTATGGAATCTTTCGTTATCACCATCGATACCATTTCCGTTGTTAATGGTAGTAGAGTTGTATCTTATATGTTGCAGTACTTTTTCGTATCACTGAGGCAAGAATTCGTGTTGCGCAATGCTTAGTTACATTTGATCTCATCTCATTTCATCTCAGTTCATCGTAGTTCACTTCATCTCAAGTTCAACGTAGCCCATCTCATCTCGTCTTATGACAACTGGAAATTTCCGTTGTTTTTGTTGTAAAGTCGTACTGTATTTCATAATGCATTTTAAATGCTGGCTCTGAAATATCGGTGGTTATAAAGATGTATCTTGTGGTACTTTTTTTTATCACTTATCCTGACATTTCCGTTGTTACAGTTAGCAAAGGTGTATTTAACATACTATGTGGCAGCTGTTCCTATCGCTAACGCTGAAACGTTGTCACACGCCATCCAACAGAACCTTTCTCAACAGAAGCGCACAAATACTGTTGCAACAAACAATGACGCTGTATCAAATGGCCTTTTTTATCACCATCGCACAGGTTTCCGATGTTATAGATGGAAAAACCTGCATCTTATCTTTCTCATCACTAACGTACAGATTATTTCTGTTGTACGCGCAAAGTTGTATCTTTTCTCAAGGCAAACGCAGAATTTTCCAAGGTACAGGAAAAAAATACACTGTTGCTAGCAGTACTCACAAATTTCCGATTTCCGTTCTAACAAATATTGTATCTTTTGCATCCCCTGACGTCAACTAACGCACGCGCTGCACGTGCCGTCAGGACCTGAGTGTGGGAGGACAGAAGCTGATCCAGTACAACGGGCAGCTGGTGTACGGCAACGAGGTGTACCTGGGCTGCTTTGAGGACAGCACGTCCAACCGGCACTTCGCCTACAGCGTCCCCGTCAACGCCTCCACCATCAAAGTCATGACCCCACAGTACTGCACACACCTGTGTCGGTGAGGAGACAAAGAGAGAGAGAGAGAGAGAGACAGACAGACAGACAGACAGACAGACAGAGACAAAGACAGAGAGATGTTTTCTGTCTGGTCACCATGTGTTATTACCCCTCAGTACTGTATACACTTGTGTCAGTGAGGGGGAGGGAGAGAGAGAGAGAGAGAGAGAGAGAGAGAGAGAGAGAGAGAGAGAGAGAGAGAGAGAGAGAGATTCCTGTCAACGTCTCCACTATCAGGGCCATGCCCCTTCAATATGTACACGCCTCTGTCGGTGAGCACACACACACACACACACACACCCACACACACACACACACACACACACACACACAACACACACACACACACACACACACACACACACACACACACTCGCACGCACGCCACGCATGCACATACGCATGCACGCACGCACGCACACAGATGGAGATGCACCTTCTTTAACTTTTTTACACTCAATCTCTGTGCACCTTCTTTACCTATTACACTCAATCTCTGTGCACCTTCTTTACCTATTACACTCAATCTCTGTGCACCTTCTTTACCTATTACACTCAATCTCTGTGCAGCTTCTTTACCTATTACACTCAATCTCTGTGCAGCTTCTTTACCTATTACACTCAATCTCTGTGCAGCTTCTTTACCTATTACACTCAATCTCTGTGCAGCTTCTTTACCTATTACACTCAATCTCTGTGCAGCTTCTTTACCTATTACACTCAATCTCTGTGCAGCTTCTTTACCTATTACACTCAATCTCTGTGCACCTTCTTTACCTATTACACTCAATCTCTGTGCACCTTCTTCAACGATGAAAGCTAGCCTCTGTACTCTCAGACCATTTTACTCAGTCCCCCACCCCCCCCCCCCCCCCCCCCCCCCCCCCCACACACACACACTTTTTTTTTTTTTCAGGCAAAAGGGCTACGCCTTTTCCGGGACAGAGTACGGACACGAATGTTTCTGTGACAATGCCTTCGACGTCAGCAAGAGAAGGCGAGAAAAGTAGGTCCTCTATTGTCTGTCTGTCTGTCTGTCTCTGTCTGTCTGTCTCTCTCTCTGTCTCTCTCTCTCTCTCTCTCTCTCTCTCTCTCTCTCTCTCTCTCTCTCTCTCTCTCTCTCTCTCTCTCTCTCTCTCTCTGTGTTAGACCGGGTGTTCCCAGCTTGTCTGAATAAAATTTGTCGAGTCCATATGGTAAATGTTGAGGTGGCACAGTAATATAGTAACATCAGCTGGATTGCATTGCCTTTTACTTTGTCTGACTTAATGACACAATCAACGGTTTCATCTGGGCTCAGTGGACATTCCATACGAGTACATTCCAACAGGCTTTCGACTCGACTGACAGCGCCCGTAGAAGGTTTTCAAGAAAATCAGTATCACGCAGACAGGCTTTCAACATAACCCATTTGGGTCAGATCGGTTTTTGTTTAGGTTTTGTTTTTCTTTGACAATCGATTTATGCCCAGTAGGATTTAAATACAAGCGATGTCGGTAAAACTGACTTTCGGTACAACCCGTTGCACATAAAGCTGATCGTACGTGACAATAAGGTCATGGAAATTATTCTCTGGCTAGATTCTGTAACAAGTCTGTTCCCCGCTCCACGGTGATGAGAGTGACGATTCCTTGTGGTTTGAGACACGGTAAGAAGGGTATATTCTGTGTCATGGTTTTGCTGGGAATACTGTCTGTTTTTGAGACTATATGG
>JADBJO010003107.1:220000-232500 GCA_016801955.1 Conus betulinus
CTCTGCACCCTCTCCCCGTCCCTCCGCACCCTCTCCCCGTCCCTCTGCACCCTCTCCCCGTCCCTCTGCACCCCCTCTCCCCGTCCCTCTGCACCCTCTCCCCGTCCCTCCGCAACCCTTCTCTCCTCCGCCCTGTCCAAAAGATTTCTCTTTATATATAATATCTATATGTATATATGTATATATATATATATATATATATATATATATATATATATATATATATATATATATATATATATAAAGGTGTGTATACAGGTGTAAGCTTGTTGGCACAGAGAGAACTGTAACCTGCCCTGTAAGATTAAAAGCTGGTACTATGCGTGTAAACATATGTCTGTCAAGTTGTGACTGTGTGTAAACAGATGTAAAGCTGTGACTCTGTGTGTGTGTGTAAACAGATGTAAAGCTGTGACCATGTGTGTGTAAACAGATATGAAGTTGTGACAGTAAGTGCAAACAGATGCATGTCGAGCTGTGACTATGTGTCTAAACAGATGTAAAGCTGTAAACTATGTAAACCGATGTGAAGGTGTGGCTGTTGGTGTGTAAACAGGTGTAAAGCTGGTCGGCACGGAGAGCAATGTATCTTTCCTTATAAAGATAGAAAGCTGTGACTGTGTGTAAACAGATGGAAAGCTGTGACTATGTATGTAAACAGGTGCAAAGATAGTTGGCATGGAGAGCAGTGTAACTTTCCCTATGGACATGTAAAGCTGTGACTATGCGTGTAAACAGGTGTAAAGCCGGTTGGCACGGAGAACAGTGTAGCTTTCCCTATAAAGATGTAAAGCTGTAACTATGCGTGAAACAGGTGTAAAGCCGGTTGGCACGGAGAACAGTGTAGCTTTCCCTATAAAGATGTAAAGCTGTGACTATGCGTGTAAACAGGTGTAAAGCCGGTTGGTACGGAGAACAGTGTAACTTTCCCTATAAAGATGTAAATCTGTGACTATGCGTGTAAACAGGTGTAAAGCCGGTTGGTACGGAGAACAGTGTAACTTTCCCTATAAAGATGTAAAGCTGTGACTATGTATGTAACCAGGTGCAAAGATGGTTGGCACGGAGAACGGTGTAACTTTCCCTATAAAGATGTAAAGCTGTGACTATGTATGTAACCAGGTGCAAAGATGGTTGGCACGGAGAGCAGTGTAACTTTCCCAATAGACATGTAAAGCTGTGACTGTGTTTAAACAGATGTAAAGCTGTGACTTTGTGTGTAAAAAGGTGTAAAGCCGGGTGGCACGGAGAGCAGTGTAACTTCCCCTGTCCTGCCGGCACGTACGGCCGGAACTGCTCCGGCGCCTGCTACTGCAACCAGGGCTCGTGCAGCCCGGAGGACGGCACCTGCTCCTGCGACCCCGGATACAAACTGCGTCAGTACCCCCCCCCCCCCCCCCCCCCCCCCCTCCACATACACACACACATAGGGCTCTCTCCTCACAGATCGTCATCCCGTGTCAGGTGGCGCGTCGATGCTGGCTGAATAGTCTTTTGTAGTCTCGTTTAAGATTGTACCCGGTATTAGTATTGAAAGATTCTTCTGCAGTATCTACTACTAAGTTATTATTAACTACAGTGCGCGCGCGCGCGCGCGCACACACACATACACACACACACACACACACACACACACACACACACACACACACACACACACACAAGCGCGCTCGCGCACACACACATACTCACACACACACGCATACACACATACATGCGCATCATGCACACACAAGCGCCCTTGCACACACACGCGCACTTGCACACACACGGGCCTGTGGTCACACACCCATACACACACACATGTGTACACACTCACCAGACACACATACAATGATAATAATGGCACGGCCAGTGTTAGGTAGGTACCCAAGATCTGACCAGCGTGCTGAGCCAATGCATAGGTCAGACATCTGCTAAGTCGTAGCCACGAGACCTTAAACTCTCTCATCTCAGTCATTCATTCATTTATCCATCAGCTTTAAATCATGCGCAGTGAGGTATCACCACTTAGTGGATGTAGTGTAGCGTATATGGACTAGTCCGCACGCAGTGACACCTCCTTGATGAAACTGAAACTAAAACTGAAACTCTTTCACAGATCATCGTCCGGTGTCAGTTCGCGCGTCGATGCTGACAGAATATTCTTCGTAGAGTCTTGTTCATGATTGTCACCTGGTGTTAGTACTCAAAAATTCTTCCCCAGTATCTACTATCAAGTTATCATCAAATACAGTTCCACCCATTTTCGTTTAAAAAGGGATTCTTCTGGAATGAGTGACATCAGCTATTTAAACGTCTTTTGTGGAGTTTAAACAAAAATATTTTACCCGCTGCGGTGAACAGTGTTATTCTGCGGTGTCTGATAGAAAGTTATCGTCAGCTACAGTAAATTCTTCTGCATAGTGCGAAATGAAATATCACCACCGACGTTCATTTGTTCCGCAGTCTGCTATGAAATTACCTCCGGCACAGTGACACTGACTTTTCTTTTTTCTGTAGAGTATGACATAAAATCATTAACCAGTTACTGTGGTTCTATAGGGTCTAATACCAAAATTATCAACCGCTACAGTTAATCTTTTTTGCGAAATGTGTGTATCAAAATTATCGTTAGCTATTGTAAATGCTTCTGTGGAATTAATACAAAATCGTTACGAGCAGCGTTAAATTCTCCTGTGGAGTCTAATATTCATAAGATTATTACCAGCTATTGTAGATTTTTTCTATGATGTCTAATAGAAGATTATCACTCGCTACAGTAAATTCTTCTTCTTGTCCAGCATGAAATTATCATCATCCACGAAGGTTCTTCCATGGAACCTAACAGAAAATTATTAGCATCTATCATACGTTCGTTCGTTGGGCCTACTAAAAAATCATCTTCATTGAAGTCTCATATAAACACACCAGCTACTGTACATACTTCTGGGTTGTCAACTAGAAGTTATCACCAATTACCATAATTTTGTATGTGTATTAAGTAAAAAAATAATCACCGGCAATTATGTAGAGAATAGCTTTTTTGAGTGTCTGATCTAAAAGTATGACTGGGAATAAGTGCTAGTAGTATTCAATATGGTTTACATTTAAAAAAATGGTGCTGAAAACTGTAGACATATAGATAACTAAAACGGACACATTCAACCAACTGATAACGTGATTTTTCGGCGTTGTCAACGGTGGTGTTGATAATCAGTTGGAAGTATGATAATTACAGATGACAGTAAATGTATGTGTTACCGACCAACGATCATCAATGTAGTCGTTGTTGTCAACAACCGTCATATGTTGTGTGTGTGTGTGTGTGTGTGTGTGTGTGTGTGTGTGTGTGTGTGCGTGTGTGTTGTGGTCCTGCCGTACCAGCGTCGTGCTACGATCTGTGTGAGCCGACCAACTACGGCCCCAACTGTCTGTCGGAGTGTGACTGTCACGGCCAGCCCTGTGACCCCTTCACTGGCATGTGCAACTGCAACGAGGGATTCATCGGCAGCCGCTGTGAGAAGGTCAGTCACGTGGATACGTACTCGCATCCCCCCCCCCCCCCCTTCTTCCCTTCCCCGCCCGGATCTGCCCATGCCCATAGAACTCAGACTAGCTCAGCATTGTATAGCATGACACGAGACTTGCATGACAAAATACAGCGTGTCACGGGACTGAATGACATCATACAGCATGTCACGGGACTGAATGACGACATACAGCATGTCACGGGACTGAATGACGACATACAGCATGTCACGGGACTGAATGACGACATACAGCATGTCACGGGACTGAATGACGACATACAGCATGTCACGGGACTGAATGACGACATACAGCATGTCACGGGACTGAATGACGACATACAGCATGTCACGGGGCTGAATGACGACATACAGCGTGTCACGGGGCTGAATGAAGACATACAGCGTGTCACGGGACTGAATGACGACATACAGCATGTCACGGGACTGAATGACGACATACATGTCACGAGACTGAATGACGACATACACGTATCTACTACGAATATGCAACGTGTAACGAGACTGAATAATAACATGAAACATATCAAGAGACTAAATGACAACATACAAAGTATCACGAGACGAAATGACAACATACAAAGTTTCACAAGACTAAATGACATCATACAACGTGTCACGAGACTAAATGACATCATACAAACGTGTCACGAGACTAAATTACAACATACGACTTGTCATGAGACTTAATGACAACAAACAACTTGTCACGAGATAAAATGACATCATACAACGTGTCTTGAGACTGAATGACAACATACAACGTGTCACGAGACTACATAATACAACGTGTCACGAGACTGAATGACAACATACAAAGTGTCACGAGACTAAATGACAACATACAATGTGTCACGAGACTAAATGACGACATACAATGTGTCACGCATGTCACAAGACTGAATGACAACATACAGCATGTCACGAGACTAAATGACAACGAACAGCATGTCACGAGACTAAATGACAACACACTACATGTCATTAGACCAAACGACAACATGCAACATGTCACAAGACTAAATCACATGACCAAGTCATGACACGATTCAACATCATGCGGCACGACATGACATAGGTTGACGTCAGCACAACATGATGTGTTATGAGTGAAAGGTCATAGCACCACATGTCATTACATGACACGACACAACATGTCATTACACAGCATGCTACAACACAATTTGACACGAAAAATCATTACCTGACCCGTGGTACGACGTTAAAAACACAACACAGCATAGCATCACACGGTACAACTTGACAGTACGCATTTAGATAAAACAGAACACAACATGGCGGTGAAATCGGATAATGTGTTGATCAGAGATCTTTTCTCATGGGCAGTGTGGCAATCTATACGCAGAAACCATAACAGCTACAACACATTACACAATGATACACCCCACCCCACTCCATTCCACTGTTTCCTACTGTACCATATTTCCAGTCCACTCGACTGTAGTCCGCGTCTCTAGGTTGTAGTCCACGCCACTCCTCTACACTCCACTCCTCCTTCCTCAACTGTAGTCCACGGCACTCCACTATACTCCACTCCTCCCTCCTCAACTGTAGTCCACGCCACGCCACTCCACTATACTCCACTCCTCCCTCCTCAACTGTAGTCCACGGCACTCCACTATACTCCACTCCTCCCTCCTCAACTGTAGTCCACGGCACTCCACTATACTCCACTCCTCCCTCCTCAACTGTAGTCCACAGCACTCCACTACACTCCACTCCTCCCTCCTCAACTGTAGTCCACGCCCACACCACTATACTCCACCCCTCCCTCCACAACTGTAGTTTCACACCACTCCATTATACTCCACTTCTCCCTCCTTAACTGTAGCCCACGTCACTCCACTATACTCCACTCCTCCCTCCTCAACTGTAGTCCACGCCACACCACTATACTCCACTCCTCCCTCCCCTCCTCAACTGTAGTCCACGGCACTCCACTATACTCCACTCCTCCCTCCTCAACTGTAGCCCACGCCACTCCACTACACTCCACTCCTCCCTCCTCAACTGTAGTCCACGCCACACCACTATACTCCACTCCTCCCTCCTCAACTGTAGTCCACGGCACTCCACTATACTCCACTCCTCCCTCCTCAATTGTAGTCCACAGCACTCCACTATACTCCACTCCTCCCTCCTCAATTGTAGTCCACTCCTCTGCAGTCCGTTCGAGTCCACTCCACTGTATTCAACTTCGTTCCACCGAACTATACTCCACCCCACTGCACTATACTCCACCCCACTGCAGTATACTCCACCCCACTGCAGTATGCTCCACCGCACTGCACTGTACTCCACCCCACTGCACTATACTCCACCCCACTGCAGTATACTCCACCCCACTGCACTATACTCCACCCCACTGCAGTATACTCCACCCTACTGCACTATATTCCACCCATTGCACTGTACCCCACCGCACTGCACTATACTCCACCCCACTGCAGTATACTCCACCCACTGCACTATACTCCACCGCACTGCACTATACTCCACCCCACTGCAGTATACTCCACCGCACTGCACTGTACTCCACCGCACTGCACTATACTCCACCCCACTGCAGTATACTCCACCCACTGCACTATACTCCACCGCACTGCACTATACTCCACCCCATTGCAGTATACTCCACCGCACTGCACTGTACTCCACCGCACTGCACTATACTCCACCCCACTGCAGTATACTCCACCCACTGCACTATACTCCACCCCACTGCACTATACTCCACCCCACTGCACTATACTCCACCGTACTGCACTATACCCCACCGCACTGCACTGTACTCCACCGCACTGCACTGTACTCCACCCCACTGCACTATACTCCACCCACTGCACTATACTCCACCCCACTCTACTATACTCCACCCACTGCACTATACTCCACCCCACTCTACTATACTCCACCGCACTGCACTGTACTCCACCCCACTCTACTATACTCCACCCACTGCACTATACTCCACCCCACTCTACTATACTCCACCCACTGCACTATACTCCACCCACTGCACTATACTCCACCCCACTCTACTATACTCCACCCACTGCACTATACTCCACCCACTGCACTATACTCCACCCCACTCTACTATACTCCACCGCACTGCACTATACTCCACCCCACTCTACTATACTCCACCCACTGCACTATACTCCACCCCACTCTACTATACTCCACCGCACTGCACTATACTCCACCCCACTCTACTATACTCCACCGCACTGCACTATACTCCACCCCACTCTACTATACTCCACCCACTGCACTATACTCCACCCCCACTCTACTATACTCCACCCCACTGCACTATACTCCACCCCACTCTACTATACTCCACCCACTGCACTATACTCCACTCCACTCTACTATACTCCACCGCACTGCACTATACTCCACCCCACTCTACTATACTCCACCGCACTGCACTATATTCCACCGCACTGCACTATACTCCACCGCACTGCACTATACTCCACCCCACTCTACTATACTCCACCGCACTGCACTATACTCCACCGCACTGCACTATACTCCACCCCACTCTACTATACTCCACCGCACTGCACTACACTCCACCGCACTGCACTGTACTCCACCCCTCTGCACTGTACTCCACCCACTGCACTATACTCCACCCCACTGCACTATACTCCACCCCACTGCACTATACTCCACCCCACTGCAGTATACCCCACTGCACTGCACTGTACTCCACCCCACTCTACTATACTCCACCCCACTGCACTGCACTGTACTGTGTATGCGTCAGATCTGCTCCCACGGGGTGTACGGCAAGAGCTGTCAGCAGCAGTGCTCCTGTCAGAACAACGCGGGCTGTGACCACGTGACCGGGGAGTGCCTCTGCCCCGCCGGCTTCACCGGCATGACCTGCGAGGTGCCCTGCGCCGCTTTCACGTGAGTAGGGTCTACAGTGCTCTGGGCATCTTTGTGTTCGTGCATTCTGAGTCGCCGCTTTCACGTGAGTATGGTCTACGGTGCTCTTGCATCTTTGTGTATCTGCATTCCGAGTCACCGCTTTCACGTGAATATGGTATAAGGTACTCTCGCATTTTTGTGTGTACTGCATTCTGAGTCGCCGCTTTCACGAGAGTATGGTCTACGGTACTCCTGCATCTTTGTGTACGTGCATTCCGAGTCGCCGCGTAGGTGAGTTGATTCGACATTCTTGCATCTTTACATGCATGCCGAGACGCCGTGTGGTGTTTTCGAGTGAGTGCATGCGGGTATTCTTGCATTTTTACATTCTAAGACGCCGTGCAGCGCTTTTACGTGAGTAGGCACGGTATTCTCGTATCTTCTATGCCTGCACTGTGAGATCCCAATGGCTGTTTTATGTAAGTATATATGGTATTCAGATCTGTTTGTTCGTTTGTATTATGAAACGTCCTGGAACGCTGTTATGTGAGTGTACGGTATTCTTCTGTCTTTAACGTCTGCAGTGCTCCTAAACGAGTTCCTGCAGTGTTTTGATATCTCTGGCAGTAAAGTGAATGTAAAGTGTCCTGCAGCACTTTTACCTGGAAACATACACGACATTGGCATCTGAGTTTAACGTACTGTTCTAATAACCGGACCGTGAGTTACCATGCCGTGCTTTTAGTTGTGTGGATACGGCATTTAGTCGAGAAAGCACGTATATTTGGTATTTGAACTGTTCTGTATGTATGATCAATAGGTGCTACGCAGCGCTTTTAGTTGAGAACATACGATATTGTGGTATTCATACTGTTCAAAATGTCTGATAGTAAGCTGCCATGCTGCAGTTTCAGATGTACATACGGTATTCTGGTATTTTAGACTGTGCTTTACATCTGATTGTGAAGGGTTTTGCAGCGCTCTTAAGTGAGTGCATACGGTATTGTGGTATTCATAGCGTAGTTTATACTGCTCTGTAAGTCTGATCATGAGTTGTTGTGCGGCACTTTTAGGTGAGTACATGCGGTGTTCTGTATTTGTACTGTTCTGTATGTCTGACTGTGAAGCCCTTTGCAGCGCTTTTAAGCGAGTACAATGATTCCCTTCAGCAGGTGGCTGTTCATGACTGTGTTGTTCCTCCTCTGGGGGTACTGCATGACACTGAAAGGAACACCCCCCCCCCCCACCTCCAAGGAAAATTGTCCCCAGCGGGCAGTAGACAAAAAACAGGATCTACTGACGCTCCCCTCCCTTCCTCCCCCCTCCCTCCCCCCCCCCCCCCCCCCCCCCCCCCCCCCTGCACAAACTTATTTCCTAAACTTAATGAAGACTTCTTAAGCAGAAAGACTGATTGTCTACACCTGTTTGCTTGTACAGTTCTGTGTACATATGCCCAGGCAGCGGAAGAAAATGGGAAGGCGAGGGCTGGATGTACAGAGAACACAAATGTTCTTCTGAACACAAAGTATGATAAAGCAAGCGAGTGAAAAATACATATTAATTCACAAAACAACTTGTAAACCAGCGTTCATGTCACACACAGTGTATTAAACTGACTGGGGAATTTTCAACAAATACGTCTTCTTCAGATCTCACGACTAATAGACATAAAAAAAAAAAAAACGCAAAAGAATGGCCCCCTGATGACTCTCGGCAGCAGAATGGCATTGTAGGTAAACAGACGTGGGTTATGTTTTAAATGTTTTTTTTTCTGTAACACAGAAGTTGTTTCTCCGTGCGTGTGTGTGTGTGTGTGTGTGTGTGTGTGTGTGTGTGTGTAGTGCTGGTCACCAACAGACTGGGTGTTGTGTGTGCGTGTGTGCGTGCGTGCGTGCGTGCGTGCGTGCGTGTAGTGTTGGTCACCAACAGACTGTGTGTGTGTGTGTGTGTGTGTGTGTGTGTGTGTGTGTGTGTGTGTGTGTGTAGTACAACTTTGAGTTAATCTGACAATAAATTGGTCTCAGTACAACTTTGAATTAATCTGACAATAGATTGGTTTCAGTGTGTGTGTGTGTGTGTGTGTGTGTGTGTGTGTGTGTGTGTGTGTGTGTGTGTAGTGCTGGTCACAAACAGACTGGGTGGGTGTGTGTGTGTGTGTGTGTGTGTGTGTGTGTGTGTGTAGTGCTAGTCACCAACAGACTGGGTGTTGTGTGTGTGTGTGTGTGTGTGTGTGTGTGTGTGTGTGTGTGTGTGTGTGTGTGTGTGTGTGTGTGTGTGTGTGTGTGTGTGTGTGTGTAGTAGTGCTGGTCACCAACAGACTGGGTGTTGTGTGTGTTGTGGGACAGGTACGGAGCGGACTGCATCAACCCCTGTCAGTGTGTCCAGGCCAACTCGCAGTCCTGCGACGCCGTGACAGGTGTGTGCAGGTGCAAACCGGGATTCACCGGCCCCAAGTGTGAGCAGCCCTGCCCGGACGGCCACTATGGCGCCGGCTGTGCCAGCGCCTGCATGTGCTACAACAACGCCCCCTGCGACAAGGTGAGTTGTCGTTCTTTCCCCTTTCCTGCGGAAGACAGGAAAAGACAACCCCATGGCTTCCACGATGCACGCATGATTTACTCAGTGGATTGAAGTGGGTTTTTTTTTTCTTTAAATTTGATTTTTTTAAGCTTTCATATATTCCGCCTCGTAGCTGACCGTTGTGAGTTTGAACCACTTGGGTGTGTGCATAGTGGACCCGGATTCGGCCATGCAAAGCACGACCGTGCGCCGCCCGCCCAGGAGAAATAAACCCTGCTCCGGTCTCTTTTCTAACCTACTGGCGACGGCCAAAGCCGTGCATAGTGCACCCGGCCCCACCCGCACGAAAAGAGCCGTGATTTTGACGGTCGTGCAAACCGTACTTTCCCGGCCGTCGGGGTGAAGGGTCCGAACTTCTCTGATTTTTTTTTTTTAACACTTGTTATCTTTACACTTGTTATCTTTCTTTCCAACGTTAACGACGAGAAACTGATCACTGCCGTGAGGCTAAGATCAATCGTTTACACAAAACATGACCATAATCATGCCAGCAGAGATATTCTCTCTGCTGCTAGGGGCGACATATCAGAGAATGGGGAGGAAATGGTAAATAATGAAAATGCTACTCCCCCCCCCCCCCCCCCACCAAATGAACAAAGTTACAAACAAATCTTCAAATTTAAATCCAATACGATTCATATTAACGAAGTGCCAGTCACGGATATATTTTCAACAAAACTTAAGGAACATCCACATTCATCATAAGTCCTCGGAGGTTTTTGATCACTGTTTTATTCAGTCCATTTTGACGTTTTCTTTTACGTTTCAGAAATAAGAAAGTTTCAAACAGATTGGTAAATGTGTGCAGTAGGATGGTGAGTGAGCCACAGGTAAGTCTAACTGACCTGTGTGAAAGTTGTATGAGAGTGAAGGCGAGAAAGATTGTGAAGAATCATAGCCATCCTCTTTCAAAATATTACCAATTGCTACGTTTCGGTGTTTCCAAATCCAGAACACATCGAACAAGAAACAGTTTTATCCACAAGCCCAAAGAGTTATAGAATAAATGATATCATACACTTCTTCACTATGAACTGTAACTGTATGCTGACTTGATCACACGTGTGCTTGTGTGCATGACGGCTGGTGGTGGTGGTGGTGGTGGTGGTGCGAGAAAGTGGGCGTGGATGTGTGCATCTGCATGTAAAAGCATCTGCACGTGGGTGTGTCTGGTTGTATAAGTGAGTGTGTACGTATATGCAGAGCATGAATTACAATATTATCACAGTTAATATTGTTAATTGTTATGTATTTCCTACTCTTATGGTTGATTTCATTATCGGTTTCTTAATTTGATCCACTTTCTTACATAACTCTGTCATCGCTAAATTTGCAGATGTTTCTCTGTGTGTGTGTGTGTGTGTGTGTGTGTGTGTGTGTGTGTGTGTGTGTGTGTGTTTTACATTTTCAGTAAGGTCTCTTCTATTCACGGTTTTAGCAGGTCACAATTCAATAATTTAATGTTAATAATCTAACACACGTCACATAATACATAAAAAAAAATCACTCAAGTCATTCTATTGGTGCCTAGAATCAACGTTTGAAATTAAACTAATAATGAATGTGTGAAAATTTTCTGGATGATAACGATATGAAAGGTAATTCTGTGCAATACATCTATCAGCTACATGTACACACACACACACACACACACACACACACACACACACACACACACACACACACACATTTCCTCCACCACCACCACCACCACAATATCTTTTACATTTTCAGTAAGGTCATTTCTATTCACGGTTTGAAGTGGTCACAATTCAATAATTCAATGTAAATAATCCAACACACATCTCATAATGCGTAAAAAAAAAAATCACTCAAGTCATTCTTTTGGTGCCTAGAATCAACGTTTGAAATTAAACTAATAATGAATGTGTGAATATTATCTGGATGATAACAATTTGAAAGATAATTCTGTGCAACACATCTATCACCTACAAGTACACACACACACCCATCTATCCACACACACACACACACACGCACACTCGCACGCACGCACGCACGCACGCACGCATACACAATTCCTCAACGTAGAACATGTGTCTGTTAGCAGTGGGGCAGGACATCCATCTAAAAAAGACACGTCGTAAGACGCCCACCCATCCAAAAGTTGCGAATTCCTGCAGTGAAAAACATACAACAACAACATCAAAAAAGAAAAAACAAAAGAAACTGATTAGTTAGTTAGTAAGGTAGTTTGTAAGTTAGGTAGTTAGTATGTTATTAATTTAGTTAGTGAGACTGATTTTTTGTTTTGTTTTTGTTTTGCCTTCTACCAGACTACAAGTAGTAAAAAGAGCCTCTTTTTTCTCATTAACGTTTTACTTTTCTTTAAAAAAAAAAATCTACACTCATTAGAATAATCCGCGAGCTAGGAAACAGAAAGAAAGAAAAAAAAAAAGGACCAGGAAACAAAGAGAGACAAACACAAACGAGAAAAACAAAACAAACCTCTGTCCGATG
>JADBJO010003107.1:235000-237500 GCA_016801955.1 Conus betulinus
ACTACTGCCACATACAGAATGCAACAAGCGGCTGACAAGCTGGCGGCATGGGCAGATAAGTGGTGTGTGGCAATCAACAAGGAGAAATCTTCCACACAACTCTTCACCTTGTCAACAAAACAAAAGACTGGGCCCATCAAACTTGGAGACACAGCCCTGAAACACGAAGAGGAGGCAACCTATATCTTGGTGTCACCTTTGACAAGAAGCAAACCTGGCGACCACACATCCAGAAAGCTGAAGCAAAGGCCAGACGAAGCTTGCCATTCTGCGGAAGCTAGCCGGAACCAGCTGGGGAGCAAATGAACAAATACTCAAGCGCGTATACCAGGGAGCAGTCAGGCCCCATCTTGAGTATGGCTCAACAGCTTGGTCAACAGCAGCAAAGACCCACCAGCAATCCCCTGGATAGGGTCCAAAATCAAGCCCTCAGGATCATCACCGGTCCATGCGATCCACACCAATCAAAGCCATGGAGGAGGTTACTGCCATACAGCCCCTCCACCAGAGGAGAGACGCAAAGACCATGGTTCAGGCAGAGAAATTCAAGTGCCTGCCTCAACATCCGATGAACAAGAGGATGCAGAACCTGACCAAGAATCGTCTCAAACGCAGTAGCTTCATCCATAAAAGCAAGAGTCTTGCCAGGGAGCATCAGGATGGGCTTGCCACCTGCCAACCCACTGGACCCCTCTGATCTGCCACAGCCCTGGAATGAAGACTTCACAAATCTTCACATCTCCACAACAGTTCCACAGGTTGCCTCAGGAGACTCTCAGGATGACACTGTCAAACGCACTCTCACACTTGCCATGATTGCTGAGAAGTACCCTGAAGAATCCTGGATACATGCGTACACCGACGGCTCAGCAACCAACGCAGTGTCTGATGGAGGAGCGGGCGTATTCATCAAGTCACCTGAGGGACACACCACCACAGCAGGGATACCAACTGGGAAACACTGCTCCAATTATGCTGCAGAAGTTCAGGCCCTCATGCAGGCAGCCTCCATGATTCATGATTCACAGAGCGACTGCACCCAAGTTGTCTTCCTCTCTGACGCGCTGTCCGTCCTGGAGGCCCTTGCAGGAGACAAACTTCCTCGTCTAATGGAGAAACTCCAGGAACTCGCCAAAAGTAGACGAGTAGTCCTGCAATGGGTACCTGCCCACTGCGGAGTCCCAGGGAACGAGGCAGCCGATCAGCTCGCCAAAACCGGAGCCAGAGGAAGACACCATACAACAGCGTCAGCTTTGCAGAGAAGAAGACCCTTGTGAAGGCTCTGATGCGACCACAACCCACAAGGGATGCCTTCCATCTTCTGGAGAGACAGGAGCAGGTGGTCATTATGAGACTTAGAACTGGCCATTGCCGACTCAATGACCACCTGCATAGGAAGCTGAAGCTGGCGCCTTCCTCCCTCCTGCTCCTGTGGTCTTGAAGACCAAACACCAGAACACATCTTACAGACCTGTCCCCTTTCTCAAGGACTGAGAGAACTGTGTGGCCAACGCCGACTCCGCTGCACACGAAGCTCCACGGCTGCCGACAAGACCTGGAGAAAACGGCTTTATTTATCAACGAGGCTGGGCTGACGCTGTGAGGTGTACGAAGAAGAAGAAGAAGAAGTTAATGTTGTTACTGTTGTTGTTTTTTTGAAGTGCCGGTGGTTTTTGTTGCTGTTGTCCTCACTGTTTTTGTTGTCGAAGTGCTGGTGAGTTTTTAAAGGTGTTTGAAGTCAATCCACCAATTAACACGGACAAACGAATCACAAGATAAGTGACACGTTCCAACCTCCTAGGTTTTCTTCGGTCAAGGTGAACAGCACTCGGCGCAACGAAAATGAAGTGCTAGTAGTGATTCTCGTTGTCGTAGTGCCAGTGGTTGTTATTGTTGTTACTGTCGTTGTCGTAGTGCCGGTGGTGTCATTGTTGTTACTGTCGTTGTCGTAGTGCCCGTGGTTGTTATTGTTATTACTGTTGTTGTAGTGCCGGTGGCTGTTATTGTTGTTATTGTCATTGTCGTAGTGCCAGTGGTTGTTATTGTTGTTACTGTTGTCGTAGTGCCGGTGGCTGTTATTGTTGTCACTATCGTTGTCGTAGTGCCGGTGGTTCTTCGTCGTGTTGTTCACCTCACTGCTCCCCGGTGTCCAGAGTGGCAGCGGCTGCCAGTGTCCCCCCGGCCTGCAGGGCGCACAGTGCGACCAGGTGTGTCAATGTCTGCACGGCACGTGCGACCAGTCCGGACACTGTCAGTGTGACGCCGGGTGGGGAGGGCGTCCAGTGCGACACGCCCTGTCCCAACGGTACTGTCTGAATGCGAGAGAGAGAGAGAGAGAGAGAGAGAGAGAGAGAGGGGGGGGGGAGAGGGGAGAGGGGAGAGAAAGAGAGAGTGAAAGAGAGAGAGAGAGAGAGGGGGGGGAGGGATAGAGAGTGAGGCAGAGAGAGAGAGAGAGAGAGAGAGAGAGAGAGAGAATGAAAGAGAGAGAGAGAGGGGAGAG
>JADBJO010003107.1:262500-265993 GCA_016801955.1 Conus betulinus
GTGTGTTGTGGTGTGTGTGTGTGTGTGTGTGTGTGTGTGTGTGTGTTGTGTGTGTGTGTGTGCGAAGGCACGCATGCGTGTGTGTGTTGCTATGGTGTGATGTGCGTCGTGCGTGGTGTGTGTGTGTGTGTGTGTGGTGTGTGTGGTGTGTGTGTGTGTGGTGTGTGTGTGTGTGTGTGGTGTGTGTGTGTGGTGAGGTGAGTGTGTGTGTGACGTGGGCGTGTGAGTGTGTGCGTGCGTGCGTGGGTGTGTGTGCGTGCGTGTGTGTGGGTGGTGTGTGTGTGGGAGTGTGTTGGGTGTGTGTGTGTGTGTGTGTGTGTGTGGTGTGTGGGTGTGGTGTGTGTGTGTGGTGGTGTGTGTGTCTGAAAGTGTTGTGTGTGGGGGGGGGGTGCGCGGGGGGGGGGGGGGGGGGGTAGGTAGGGGGGGAGCATGGGGGAGGGGCTTAGACAGGTGGGGAGTTTAAACGACTGCAATATTCACCAGACGAGTCTGGCTTTTTTCCCCTTCAGATATTTGTCATTGTCGAATAATGGCTCTGTCAAAAAGTTGGAAAAGAAGGAACAAAAGGAAAGAGATAGAGGAGTGGGGGAGGGGGGGAAGAGAGAGAGAGAGAGAGAGGAGAGAGTTGAGGAGTGAGAGAGTGAGAGAGGAGAGAGAGGAGACAGAGAGAGAGAGAGAGACAGACAGACAGAGACAAAGACAGGAGAGAGATAAGGAGACAGAGAGACAGAGAGACAAACAGGGGGGCAGACAGACAGACAGAATGAGACAAAGAGACAGACACACAACAGTGTGTGTGTTGTGTGTGCGTGCGTGCGTGCGTGCGTGCGTGCGTGCGTGAGTGGTGCGTGCGTGCGTGAGTGCGCGTGCGTGCGTGACGTATGTGTGGGCGTGTGTGTGGTGTGTGTGTGTGTGTGGGTGTGTGTGTGTGTGTGTGTGTGGTGTGTGTGTGTGTATGTGTGTGTGCGTGCGTGCGTGCGTGCGTGCGTGCGCGTGTGTGTGTGTTTTTGGTGTCGTGCGTGCGCGCGTGCTGTGTGTAGTGTGCGTGCGGTGCATGCGTGAGATCGTGCATGCGCGCTGTGCTGTGTGTGTGTGTGTGTGTGTGTTGTGTGGTGTGTGTGTGGTGTGTGTGTGGGTTGTGTGTGTGTGTGTTTGTGTTTGTGCTTGAGTGTGTAAGAGAGAGAGAGAGAGACAGAGAGAGCGATACGGATGGTTTATTCATAGAGGCCATGGCTCCTGATGAAGGGGGTGTTGAGATCAAGTCGTTTCAGACGGAAATAAGCAAATCATCAAACATCTGGGCAATCCAACAATTAAAAGCCATACTCGATATTAACAACATACAAACAACCAATGCCTAACTACATGCTATACCTCGAATTTGAAATGCCGTGCACACGAAAATAGCAAAAACGTTTTACAGTAGTTTCATTTGTAGATGCCATAGTAATGAAAGTCGAAAGGAAGAAGGATGTCTACAATATTTTTAATGAATGAACCGATTCCTCAGGTCACTTAGAGCAGGACAGCACAACACACAAAATGAACTTCATTTTCTTCGGGCACATTTACAAAGCGGACATGGTCAGATCAAGTTTTGTTATGCTTCTTACAACGATAAATAACGAAACAGAAAGATCAGAAATACCTCATCTTGAACTTTTGTCATGATATATCTTAAATGATTATCCATTTCAATAGATAAAATATCGCCGGCACACAATGTATAGATTCAGAACTGTCTATAAAAAGCAAATCGGTCACTCTCATGAGCATAAACACGACCATTGTTGCCATCTGCAATCTATCATCTTATTCCGAAATTGCACGAAGAAATCCATCTAGGTCCCAACGCTCTGTGTAGCCAAACATAGCCGAGTCCAAGTTTATGTAATTTATTCCTTCACGTTAGAAATCCAGTTTCTTTTCCTCCGCCATCCAATCATACAACAAACCTTTATTTAGGCTGTCCTGGGCAACCCTTGAAATTGCCTCATTTGTGTTATTGTCAACCGAGAAAGTATGCAAAGCTGTCGCAGAATCAAAATATGTTGGTATCTGTTTACTTCGCCCACGTAGACTAAATCGCCTAGGTGTTTCGCCAGCTCACTCCTAGAAACTTTTCAATGCAAATAAGAGGACAGTTTAACACAAAACATCAGAATCAAAAAGACTCCAGATTCACACTCCATACTGAGGATGTCGGCTGTACCTGAGAAGAATCGAACAATTTTATAAATAAATTTCAAAGACTGTTTTCTCATTTAGATAAACTGTTGCATGATTACATCGCAGTGCACGCTTAGCTGATTTGCAAGATCACGTGAAATGCAAAAGTCAAGCTTCACTTACGTAGGAAAAAAACTATATTCCTAAATATTTATTTTATACGTTGGACAACTGGCATAAACAAACTACATTGATAAAGTCCACCTTTCGCTAAGTCCTAAAACCCCACCCTTTCTAAACATAATTATATGGATTTTTGACGATTGGAGGAGATTTTTGACGAGAGAGGAGCAGATGAGTGGAGAGAGAGAGGGGGGAGACGTCGAGTAGAGAGAGAGAGGCCGAGAGGGGGACGAGAGAGAGACAGCAGAAGGACAGAGAGACAGAGACAGGACACATAAAGACAGAAGACGACTAGACAAGACAAGGCCGACAGACATGACAGACGACAGACAGACAGGACGAAGACCGACAGACACAGATGAGTGAGAGGAGGAGAGAGCGATGAGAGGAGAGAGGAGAGGACGTGGGAGCAGGAGAGATGATGAGGGGGCGAGACGGAGGCGAGGAGAGGAGAGAGAGAGAGAGATGGGGAGGGGGGAGAGAGAGAGGAACGATGAGAGGAGAATCGGGACATGTTTCAGTCCAGACGAAGAAACAAAATAATATTCACTGAGAGTTTTGACCTCTCCCGTGAGAAGTACGCGATTAATCCTATAGGGTATATGATCAGCTGAAGTGTTTGAGGTCAATTGAATACTTAATGAAATAAAATTCACCGCTCCACATTGAATCTGTTTCTGTTTTCCTATCGCATCTCAGTACTTTTTCCTTTTTCGGTTATCATCTTCGCACGATCTCGGGCCTCCGAATAATGAAGACACTAACGAGGATGTGTTAAATCATGGTGATGGACAACGGACGCTGATGAGTAGATGAACCCAGGAATGACCGAAAATGACGCACACGCAGAAGATACCAGTAACCCAAAAACACGAGATGTGATATGAAGGAACAATTACAGCAGTAAAAAGAGCAAGAACAACGAAGCAAAAAAAAAAAAAAAAAAAAAAACAAAAAAATCAACAACGGCCATGCTATGTACATATATAAAGAAACCTGAATGTGTACGCGTAAAAACACAATTAACTTAATGCAGTTTGATGGGAACATGCATAGCTGGCATGCGCGTGCGCGTGCACGGCACGCAACGCACCGCACGACACGCAGCACGCACGCACGCGCCGCACGCCGCATGCACGCA
>JADBJO010003108.1:0-5000 GCA_016801955.1 Conus betulinus
CTCTTTATGTCTATGGTACTTGATTTCTGCTGGAAGATTTACAGCTCGACTATTTTCCGAAAAGAAATGGGAGAAAGCTTCCGCCTTATCCATTGTGCTTGGAAATTCTTTTGTTAATTTTACAGGGTAAGCTTGTGTTTTGTAACAATTTTTCATTTGTTTTACTTTTTTCCAAACTTTAAACATATCCTTCGATTCTTTTACTTCAGTCTCACAAAATTCTGCCCAGTATTTCTTTTTAGCTTGAGCAATGATTTTATTACATTTGTTCTTTTCTTGCTTCATAAAGACAAAATTTTCTTCTGTCTTATTTCGTAACCAAGCCTTGTAACTTTTTCGCTTTGATTTAACAGCTAGTCTACATTCTTCCGTCCACCATACATTACCCACATATTTACCTTTGCTGAAATTAGAATAAAATAAATTAACATCATCGTTCTCAATAAATGTTGTGTGTTATACGATGCAAGAAAAATCTGGTAGGCATCCCAGTTGGCAAGTTTATAATTAAACTTTGGAATTTTGTCTTCGATGTCTGTTACATCATTATTTATGTCATCATCAAAGATTATAGTAATGGGGAGGTGATCACTTCCCAAACAATCTTCTCCTATAGACCAATTACAGTTTACTGCAATGCTAGGTGAAACTAAGGATAAATCTATCGCGCTAGGTTTGTGAGTTGAAACATCTGGAATTCTTGTGATTCGACCATCATTTAATAAAACTAAAGAGGAATCAATAATATTTTCAACGAATCTGTTGGATGAAACTTTAGAACACTCAGAATCCCAAAATGGTGCATGGGCATTAAAGTCGCCAACAATGATCCATTTCTACTTGTTAAATTTGTATTCTTCAGCCAGTCTGTGTTATCCTCTTGGGGTCCATTAGGATAATATACAGAAAGTACATTGTAAACTGAGTCTTTGTTCACTTTGATTACAGCACCTGTAGCAAATACACCTTCATCTTCCTGCGGCACCGGAAGTGGAACGATCCTAGTAAATTCCAGGTCCCGTCTGATGTAAAGAGCAGTCTGGGACTTTTTTGTTTGATTCACTGACTGTGTAAAGTGGAGGGTAGAAATAATTCTCCAAATTAGGTAGTCTGTGCTTTTCCACATTCAGAGACTGAAGTGCTAGCACAGAGTGGTTTCCCTCTAGAACATGATTTTCAAAAGATAATAAATTACTGGGAAGTGATCTGGCATTCCATTGAAAATTTTGAAACAATCATTTTGCTTAGCTTTCATGGCAAACTGCAAGTTGTAACATAACTGCTGTTATGCAAATTATAGGCTTTCACGGCACATTCTCCACCAAACAAGATTGATTGATATTGAGAGTGACCTATTACAGTAGTAATAAATAGGAAATAGCCCACATTGGGGAACACATCTTCTTAACAAATAAACTACACATTCAAAGAAAACACGACGAAAAGAACAATATTATAAAAACAATAAACCAATGTCTGAATAGCGCAGTACTACGTATACTGACTATGAGAACAATGAAGGCTATGAACACTCGTTATTCAGGGAACTTGTATGTCTCAAAAGTGCAGGTCTGACCTCAATTAACACTTGCAATGATGATTGTGGTGTGCCTTCACAAAACAGAATATCCCGGTATATCTAACACACAAGCCAACATAATACATACATTTATACTCAGGCATACATACAGCCACACACAAAGACACGCGCGCACGCACACACACACACACACGTTCTCATCAGTGCATAATGTGCGCACACGCACACACACACACACACACACACACACACACACACACACACACACACTCACTCACGCACGTATCCACACACACACACACACACACACACACACACACACACACACACACATTCACATATTAACTACAGCTCAAAAAATATACATCGTCAAGGCAGTCACCAGTGGGGGTACCAAAAACCCCTCCAGTCAAAGAACCCCATATGCGGCTGAAAGTACGATTTGGAACGTCGCTTGGGCTGATTCCAGAAAAGACCGTGAAGATGTCTGCCCAAGTTTCCGGCCAGCACTGACGCTCCTCGTTGGTTGGGGTGAAGCTGATCCCGGAGACCTCTCGGCTGCAGGTTCTCGTGACTGATGAAAGAGATATTCTTGTTCTCCACCCAGCTCGGCGAACACCAAGGCGTTATAAAGGTCTCTTTTTGCATTCAGGGAAGGATCTTTGACTGGCGAAATTTTGCTAATAACAACTTTCACTTTCTGATGCTCAGACTGTAACTTGCGCACTGCAGCAGCAACAAAGACTTCACTGGCAGCCTGAGGGGTCTTGTTTCTCAGGGTGTTGATGCCACAGTGCAAAACGACAGCATCGAGTTCTTGACACGCGTTTACAGCAGATCTAGCAGCTCTTTCAATATCATCCATGGACTGGCATTTACGTTTGATGACACGAAGTCCATAGGAAAGACCAAGCCTACGTGCCTGCACCCCATTCAGTACAGAATCGTGCAGGATGGCAATACCAGGAAGATCTTTTTCTGTCTGAAGGTACTTTTCAGACTTTGATCCAGCATTTCGAACTTCAGTAGTGACTTTTTTTTCTTTTTTTGAGAGGATGACGTCGTCGGCATTACGTCATTGGGAAAATATCTGTATCAGAAACCGCGTTCTTTTCCCTCACCGCAGGCAAGCGGATTGTTTTCGGCTTCTTTGCCCTCCTGTCCACTTTCATCGCATTTCAGGTAAGTCTTTCTTCAATGGAAGGGTAACACTAGCAGATGTTTTAACAGCATCAGAGTAGAGCATATTCTTCTGAACGGGGCTGCACTATTTTTACCGCCCCTTTCCCTTCCGACACATTATCTTTTCTTGGATTCATAATATGATACTGGAAAGGTGAGCGATCGTTGTTTCCAATGCTTTGACTCGATCGCATAAAGTGTCAATGGTTGTACTCACGCACGACGGATTTTTACAAATCGAATCAGCGCAGGTGTTAGTGCCGGGTCGAGCAGGGAGCATGCCGTTAGAAACTTCGTCCAGTTCTAACACTTCAGTAGAGGTCGAAGCATCCTTCTTCTCATTCTTGCTTTGAAGCTTTGTCTTCTTGTTAATTGAACATGTGTCTGTCGGAGTCTTAGCTGACGTTCCTCTCCTAGGCTGGAACCTAGTCTTGGTCATTTTCTGTCGGCAGCAGCAGAACTCGTAGTAGTGGCAGCTGCAGTGGTTGCAGTTGCAGTATTAGAAGTCGTAGTTATAGACGTCGTAGTAGACGACATCGTCGTCGTCGTCGTCGTCGTAGTAGTAGCAATAGTTGTAGAAGCAGAAGTAGTAGTAATGGTAGTAGTAGTTGCTACTGCACTTGTTGCTGCTGCTCTTGTTGTTGTTGTTGTTGTGTTCCTGTTATTGTTGTTGTTGTTGTTGTTTTGTTGTTACTGCTGCTGCTGCTGCTGCTGTTGTAGAACTGGGGCTATTTTTCAAATTCGCCTTCTCATCATGATGGCTATTGCTGCTAAACATCTTGAAATTTTCCTGATCCTCACCGCCCCCCCCCCCCCACCCCTTTTTTCTGTTTCTTTAAGTACAAAACACAGTTAATCAGGAAGGACACACTGACATCCTAGGGGAATGCCTAAAATCTATGTGGGTGGAGCAACCTTAAGTGCTGAGTCCCTCCCTCCCCCTCCCCCACCTCTCTCTCTCTCTCTCTAAAATTTAGATTCTCTTGGAAACAGACCAGAAAGCCAATTCCAATCTCGATGACAAAGGAAATGTTGTTAATGAAAATAAGGGGGCCTCCCACACTTCCTAAGTTCCCCCTCCCACGCCCTCCTTTAGTGCATGAGGCAGCGTGGGGATTCCCCTTCATTTGAACCAGTTTTCTGTCTTTTTTCAACACGTTCAGAGAGCGAGCGAGCGAGCGAAAGAGAGAGAGAGAGAGAGACAGACAGACAGACAGACAGACAGGCACGTAGACAAACAGGCAGGCAGACAGACAGAAAGTGGACAACATGTCACATAAAAACACGTGGTGTTATGCTTAAAAATACACGAGACATCACAAACTATACATGACATCACACATGGCAACATACGGTATCACAGGTACACACGGCTTCATCGCGCTCCAACGGCACCGCATCAAAGATAACACACGATGTTACACATAGCATACAGCATCCCCAGCAATACCACACGGCGTCAAACATCACAGCACCACACAGTACAATGCACGACATTGCACACAACAACAAATAACATCACTTATGACGATACGCGACATCACACATTTTAAATATCACAGGACATTGCCAATAACAAACCATTAACAGACCTATTGCACGATATTGCATGTGCCAAGCGACATCACACATAACGCATGAGATCGCATGACAAGTATTCACACATATCGCACGACAAAACAGTACGAGACATGGTGGTTGTATACATAACACACATCACTTTGATTACTCTGTCTCTCCGTCTGTCTTTCTCTGAGAGAGAGAGAGAGAGAGAGAGAGAGAGAGAGAGAGAGAGAGAGAGAGAGAAAGATTCCAGTCTAGTCTTGTCGTCAATCATTCGAACGGTAAAGAAAAGCAAAAACAAAAACAAAAAAACAACATCATCAACAACAACAACAAAACTACTTAAATTCTCTAATGGCATTTCAATGTGGTCGATCTAACTAGAATTAATGAAAAAAGCATCCTCCACCTGAAATACCTTCACCGTGTCTATCGTTCTGAAGTGATAAATCAAGAGACAGCAGGCGAAATCTCCAAATCGCAGTGAATGGGTCAGGGATGAAAGGAACTCGAATGGGAATTCCCATCATCGCTTTCGTCGGGTTGTTGATATGTCTTGGGAAAATGGTAGTTTCTCCTGACTACCTAACCTGACCACAGATTTTCAGGTTTTTTTTTTTTGTTTTTGTTTTGTTTTGTTTTGATTCGAGACTTCTTCTTGCGCCTTTGGTTTTTTTTTTTTTTCTCTTCCTTTTTCGTGTTTTCGTCCTTCTTT
>JADBJO010003108.1:10000-20000 GCA_016801955.1 Conus betulinus
ATGTCTCACTCCTCACACACACACACACACACGTATTCATTGTCTAACACGCCAACACACTGACGTACACAAGCAAGCTAGGTATCTCCAATCAATGTCTTTCAGATTTGTTACTGAAACATTTGCAAAGGCCGTGGCAAACATTTTGGCAGCAACACAAAATGTTTACTAGAATATGGAATAATCAACTGGCATGAAAAGTAACCCCCCCCCCCCCCCCCCCCCCCCCCCCCCCCAAAAAAAAAAAAAAAAAAAAAAAAAAAAACACCACCACTTAAACGTGCTTATCTGATGGCTCCCATTCCTCAGAGGGTCATCTGAGGGATAGCTAACGATGTCCACATCGATACGTTAAAATACTAACCAGGAGGTCTTTTTAAAAGGCATTGCATACATGCTAAGAATAAAAAACGGTGAATTAAAAACATCTTTTTCACACATACACACACCTTACCAAAACACACACGCACGTACGCGCGCGCAGCACACACACAGAAGTTAACACACACACACACACACACACACACACACACACACACACACACACACACACACACACACACGCATACATGTTCACACACACCTGAACACGGTCATACAAACCAAAGCCTACATATAAACACACGCATACGCACATCACAATGCACATCATAGCAAAATGAACCCAGCTATCATTTACAATTCATCACATTAAGTTCTGTTGCTTAAATGTTTGCAATGGCTAATATATGTATATGTATATATATATATATATATATATATATATATATATATATATATATATATATATATATATATATAATCATAATAGGCCTTTGCCTACATTTGGCAGCAACACGACCCATTTATTTCGAAGAAAGGTAGTAAATCAACTGACATAAAAAGTGGAACAATTTCATTACTTTATTTTATTTTATCTTAAAGTCCCATAGACCTCAGGGTTATCTCAGGGCTACAAGAATGTCCACATCAGTAATGTAATACACTAACCACCCACCACCCACCCCCACCACCCTCAAAAAAAAAAAAAAAAAAAAAATGTTACAAAAGGACGGATTAAAACAGGATCTGTTCACATACATACACACTACGTGTGTGCGCACACACAGACACACATTAAGATGCAAACCTAACACCCACAACTGGACAGGCATTCAGCGAGCAGCCCCAGAACCGAGTGCGATGGCGGAGTGTTGTCGATGGCCTATGCTCACCCTCGAGCTCTGGGCCTAAGTATGTACTTACATCCACACGCAAGCATGCGTATATGCACAGCCCAAGTCACTCATTCTTTCACATCCAACATATGTAATAAAGTGACGTTAAAAGTGAAAAACAATATTGTTTTCTCGGTCATTTTGCTTACAGCCTAACCGACCTTAAGAGGTCTTAAACGTTATTCCACACAGACGGCTTATACAAAATTAAACACCGACTCACTCTCTTTCTCTCTATATAATTCCCGCCCCTTCCACCTTTATCTTTTTGCCACACACACAAACACGTACAATTCACACAGACAGACATTTCCAAATGACCCCAGTTTGCACATGCACGCACAGACACCAACCTACTCATTGTCAAACACACCCACACACTGACTTACACAAGCAAGCCATGTATCGCTGATCAGTTCCGTTCAGATTTGTTACTGAAATATTTGCAACGGCGTATCTTAAACAGGCGTTTGCACACATTTGACCTTTGCACGTAATGTTTCCTAAAATGTGGAATAATCACTCAACTGGCATGAAAAGCAAAAACAAAATCTTTACAAAACTATTATTTATCTTATAGCTCACAGTCCTCAGGGGAGGTCATATCAGGGCTGAACAATGTCCACATCAATACTTAAAACACTAACTAAAAATCACTTTAAAAGGTATTGTATAGATCAAAACAAGGATGGATTAGAAACAGAATCTATTTCACACACACACATACGCGCGCGCGCACGCACGCGCGCGCACACACACACACACACGCACGCGTACACTCCTAACCAGAGAATACAAACCAACGCCTACATATGAGCACACGCACAAGCACATCCCAAGTCACCTTCCCCAGTTCACATACGCACATCATAGCAAAATTGAACCCAGCTGTCATCGACAGTTCAGCACATTACGCTCTGTTACTGAAATGATTACAATGGCGAGCCAATGGTACGCCACCGCATACATTTGAATACGACCGGGTTTTTTTTTCAAGGTTTTTTTTTTTTTTTTTTTTTTTTTTTGTGGCATCAGTTAACGGATCACTGGAGCACCTAAGGCGGTGATTTCCCCCCCCTCCCTGCCAAAATCCACCTCTTCATTTTTTGGTGCTTCACACTGACCTCTTCATCTGCCAAAAAAACAAAAATCGAAAAAAAAAAAAAAAAACAATTTCCACTACTAGCTTTTTTTTTCCTCCAACCAGTCTCGTTCACTCCATGCATAGTCTGTATGTTCTTTACAAATGGACATTTTTTTTTTCTGATTTTAGTGAGGTTTTTTTTTTTTTTTCAAGTTTGAGTAGTAAATCAACTGGCATGAAATTCCGCGCAATGACGCACTTTTTTCTTTCTTCTGGATCATGTTGCTCACATCCCAATCAACCTTAAGGGAACATAATGATGCGGAAAGAACATAAAAGATAATTTTGTTTTAAAACAAAGACAAAACGCCCCATAAAATTCCCGTAAAATGACATTCTACACAGGCGGCCTATGCCAGTTTTAGACACAACCCCCCCCCCCCCCCTCTCTCTCTCTCTCTCTTTCCTTCAGAAAGTCACACACACACACACACACACACACACACACACACACACACACACACACACATGGGCGCGCAAAACATACACAGATAATTACTGTTGGTCGGCCGTTTCAAACATTTGGCAGTAACATTAAACGTTTACCTGAATGTGAAATAATCAATCAACTGGAATGAAAAGAGAAAAAAATAAATTACCAACAAATATTTATATTACTGCCCACAGTCCTCAAGGGGTTCATCTCCGGGCTCTAACCAAGTCCACATCAATACTGTAAAACGCTAACTAAAAAGGCACTTAAAAGGCATTGCATACATGTCAAAAAAGAGGATGGATTAAAACAGGATCTCTCTCTCTCTCTCTCTCTCTCTCTCTCTCTCTCACACACACACACACACACACACACACACGCACGCACGCACGCACGCACGCACACAGCCACAGATACACAAACCAAAGCCTACATATAAGCACACGCACGAGCACACCACAAGTCAGCATCCCGTTCACATATCCACATCATAGTAAAAATGAACCCAGCTCTTATCGACAATTCAGCACATTAAGCCCTGTTACTGAAATATTTCCAATGGCGCACCAACGATAGGCCATTGCATACATTTGACATAAACACGACCCGGTTATTTCAATGAAGAGAAGTAAATCAACCAGCATAAAAGTCGAACAATTCAATTGCTTTATCTTACAGTCCCACAGGCCTCAGAAGGTCATCTCAGGGCTGTAACAATGTCCACAACAGTACTGTGAAGCACTAACACCCCCCTCCTCCCGCCGCCCACACACACACACACACAAAAAATACATGCTGTCATCACACACACACACACACACACACACACACACACACGTAAAACATACAGACATTTCCAAACGACCCCTGTTTGCACATGCACACACATACACCAACCTACCTACTCATTGTCAAACGCACCCGCACACTGACTTACACAAGCAAGCCATTTATCTCTAATCAATTCCGTTCAGATTTGTTGCTGAAACATTTGAAACGGCGTATCTTAAGTAGGCCTTTCCAAACGTTTGACAGTAACACGAAATGTTTACTAGAATGTAGAATAATCAACTGGCATGAAAAGCAAAAAAAAAAACAAATCTTTACAAAACTATTATCTTATAGCTCACAGTCCTCAGGGGAGGTCACATCGGGGCTGAACAATGTCTACATCAATACTTAAAACCCTAACAAGAACAATCACTTTAAAGGGTATTGTATAGATACAAAAAAGGACGGATTAGAACAGAATCTATTACACACACACACACACACACGCGCGCGCGCGCGCGCGCGCGCGCACGCACACACACACACTCACATAAACACTCTCTCTCTCCCCCTCTCCTAACCAGAGACATACAAAAAATGCCTACACATGAGCACACGCACAGGTACATCACAAGTCACCAACCAGTTAACATACGCACATCATAGCAAAATTGAACCCCGCAATTATTGACAATTCAGCACATTAAGTTCTGTTAGTGAAATAATTACAATAGCGTACCAATGGTAGGCCACTAAGGTAAGGTGATGTTGCTTATAGCCCAGCCGACCACAAAGGGCCATATCAGGGCTGTCGCCAGTAGGCCACTGCATACATCTGGCAGAAACACCACCCGGTTATTTCAAGTTAGAGTGGTAAATCAACTAGCATGAAATTCCTAACAATTTTGTTACTCACTATTTATTCTATCTTATAGTCCCACAGACCTCAGGGGTTCATTTCAGGACTCTAACAATGTTCACGTTAGCACAGTACCCCAAACAAACAAAAAAATACATGCTTAAAAAAAAGGACGAATAAGAATCAGGATTTTACACACACACACACACACACACACACACACACACACACACACACAGACGAGCACCCCCCGCTCGTGTGTGCGCACACAGAGACACACATCAACATGCAATGTACACTCCAACAAGTAAGCACGCGTAACCCAACTCACAACACCTACCCCACCCCCCCCCCTTCCCACACACACATTTCCACACCATTTACATCTGTGCATCCTACATATGTGATGAACTGACACTAAAAGTGAAATGATTTTGTTTCCTGGGTCATTTTGCTCACATCCCAATAAACCTTAAGGGTAGATATTGATGCGGTAAGAACATAAAAAATGATTCTTTTTAAAAAGAAAGACAAAACGCCTCATAAAAAGTCCCCTAAATGACATTCCACACAGGCCGCTTATACCAATTTTAGACACAACCCCTCCCAAACCTGCGCTCCTTCACCCTTTCCCTTTCCCTTTCTCAGAACGTCACACACACACACACACACACACACACACACACACACACACACACACACACACACAGAGGCGCGCACCCAAAATATACGCACAGACCTTTTCCAAACGACCCCTGTTTGTACACACGCACACACATTCCCCAACCTCCTCATTGTCCATAAACCCATGGACTAACTTGCACAAGCAAGCTATATATCTTCAATCAATTCCATTCAGATTTGTTACAGAAACATTTGCAACATCATACCGTTTGGCAGTAACAGTAAACGTTTACTTGAATGTGGATTAAACAACTGGAATGAAAAGAGAAAAAAAATCGTTACGAAAAAAAAGTATTTATTTTACAGCCCACAGTCCTCAGGGGCTTCATCTCAGGGCTGTAACCAAGTCCACATCAATACCGTAAAACACTCAATAAAAAGTTACTTAAAAGGACATTGCATACACGCCAAAAAAAAAAGAAAAAAGGATGGATTAAACAGGATATATCACACACACACACACACACACACACACACACACACACACACACACACACAGCCATACAAACCAACGCCTACATATAATCACACGAACAAGCACACCACAAGTCACCATCGCGTTCACATATCCACATCATAGGAAAAACGAACCTAGCCATTATCTTAAAATAAATCTTAGCGAAACGCCAAGAAAAACGTGGACAAACGAGTCAGAAGACAATGTTTATTGTTTTAGTGTCAGAGTGCGTGTGTGTGTGTGTGTGTGTGTGTGTGTGTGTGTGTGTGTGTGTGTGTGTGAAGGGGGGGGGGGGGGGGTTGTGTCTAAATCTAGTGCTTAGTCTTGTGACTCGTTTGGCCACGTTTCTCTTGGCGGTTCGCGAACATTTAAAGATTTTAGATTTCCGCCTGTCGTCTCACTTTGCAACTAGCTATTACCGACAATGCAGCGCAGCAAGATCGGTTACTGAAGTGTTTGCATTGGCGTACCAGAGATAGGCCATTGCATACATTTGACAGCATCATGACCGGGATATTTCAATGAAGAGTAATAAATCAACTGGCATACCAATTTAATGGCTAACTTTTTTTTTTATCTTACAGTCCCACAGACCTCAGGTTATCTCAGGGCTGTGACAATGTCTACTTCAGTACAGTAAATCCCCCCCCCCCCCCCCCCCACACACACACACACACACACACAAAGAAATACATGCTGAAAAAAGATGGATTGAGAACAGTATCTATTTCACATACACAAACGTAGAACATACACACAGACATTTCCAAACGACCCCTGTTTACACATGCACACACATACACCAACCTACTCATTGTCAAACGCACCAACACACTAACGTACACAAGCAAGCCATGTATCGCTGATCAGTTCCGTTCAGATTTGTTACCGAGACATTTGCAACGGCGTATCTTACGTAGGCGTTTCTAAACGTTTGACAGAAACATGAAATGTTTACTAGCATTCAACTGGCATGAAAAGCAAAAACAAAATCTTTACAAAACTAGTATTTATCTTTATAGCTCACAGTCCACAGGGGAGGTCATATCAGGGCTTAACAATGTCCACATCAATACTTAAAAAACTAACTTAAAATCACTTAAAAGGTAGTGTATAGATCAAAACAAGGATGGATTAGAATAGAATCTGTTTCACACACACACACACACACGCACGCGCACTCTCTCCTAACCAGAGACATACAAACCAACGCCTACACATGAGCCCACGCACAGGTACATCACAAGTCACCATCCCGTTTACATGCACATCATAGCAAAATTGAACCCAGCTATTATTGACGATTCAGCACAAAAGTTCTGTTACTGAAATGATTACAATGGCGTACCAATGGTAGGCCATTGCATACATTTGACAGAAACACGACACGGTTATTTTTAAGTTAGACTAGTAAATCAACTAGCATAAAATTTCGAATTATTTTGTTACTTTTTTTTCTATCTTATAGTCCCACAGACCACAGGGAGTCATTTCAGGACTCTAACAATGTCGACGTTAACACGGTAAAATACATCCCCCCCCCTCCCCACCTGCACACACCCCCCCCCCCCCCCCCCCCCCCCCAAAAAAAAAAAAAAAAAAAAAAATCAATTCAATACATGTTAAAGGATAGATTAAAAAACAGGGTTTCACACGCACACACACACACACACACACACACACACGCGCGCGCGCGCGCGCGCGTGCGCCCACATACGCACCCATTAACATGCAAAGTTAACACCAACAAGCAAGCACGTGTACACGCCCAACCCAACTCACCCCCGCCCTCCCACACACCATTCACACTTGGGCATCCTATATACATAATGAACTGACATTAAAAGTGAAATGATTTTCTTTTCTGGATCATTTTGCTCACATCCCAATCGACCTTAAGGGAACATATTGATGCGGTAAGAATATATATATATATATATATATATCCATCCGTCTAAAAAGACAGACAAAACGCCCCATAAAAAGTCCCCTAAAATCACATTCCACACAGGCGGCTTATATCACCAGTGTTACAAACTCTTCCCCCCTCCCCTTCCCCTAAGAAAGCCGCACGCGCGAGCACACACACACGCACACACACAGGCGCACGCGCAAAACAGACATTTCCGAACGACCCCTGTTTGTACACGCACACACATTCCCCAATCTCCTCGTTGTCCAACACATCCATGGACTAACTTGCACAAGCAAGCTATATATCTCCAATTAATTCCATTCAGATTTGTTACTGAAACTAACATTTGTTAATGGCATACCGTTGGTAGGCCGTTACAAATATTTGCCCGTAACAATAAACGTTTACTTGGATATGGAATAACCAATCAACTGGAATGAAAAGCAGCAAAAATCATTACAAAAAATTATATATTCTACAGCTCACAGTCCTCGGGGGTTAATCTCAGGGCTGTAATCAAGTCCACATCAATACTGTAAAGCACTAACTAAAACGTCACTTAAAAGGACATTGCATACATGCCGAAAAAAAAAAAACGGTGCATAAAAGACAGGATATCACGCACACAGTGCGCGCGCCCGCACAGCCACATACGTACAAACCAACGCCTACATATAAGCACACGAACAAGACACCACAAGTCTCCATCCCGTTCACATATCCACTTGAAAGCAACTATTAACCAAGCTATTATCGACAATTCTGCCCATTAAGCTCTGTTACTGAAATGTTTGCAATGGCCTACCATTGATAAGCCATTGCATACATTTGACAGCAACACGACCCGGTTGTTTCAATGAAGAGTAGTTAATCAACTAGCATAAAAAAAGTCCAACAATTTAATTGCTAACTTTTTTATCTTACAACCCACAGACCTCAGGTCATCTCAGGGCTGTAACAATGTCCACATCAGTAATGTAAAACACTACCCCCCCCCCCCCCACACACACACACACACACACACAAAGCAATACATGCTGAAAAAGGTGGATTGAAAACAGGATCAATTTCACACACACACACACACACACACACACACACACAAAACATGCACACAGACATTTCCAAACGACCCCTGTTTACACATGCACACACATACACCAACCTACTCATTGTCAAACGCACCCACACACAGACTTACACAAGCAAGCCATATATCTCTGATAAGTTCCGTTCAGATTTGTTACCGAAACATTTGCAACGGCGTATCTTAAACAGGCGTTTGCACACATTTGACCTTTGCACATAAATGTTTACTAGAATGTGAAATAATCAATCAACTGGCATGAAAAGCAAAAACAAAATCTTTACAAACTATTATCTTACAGCTCACAGTCCTCAGGGGAGGTCATATCAGGGCTGAACAACGTCCACATCAATACTTAAAACACTAACTAAAAAAATCATTTAAAATGGTATTGTATAGATACAAAAAAGGATGGATTAGAACAGAATCTATTACACACACACTCTCTCTCTCTCTCTCTCTCTCTCTCTCTCCCCTCTCCTAACCAGAGACATACAAACCAATGCCTACACATGAGCACACGCACAGGTACATCACAAGTCACCATCCCGTTACATCATAGCAAAATTGAACCCAGCTATTATTGACAATTCAACACATTAAGTTCTGTTACTGAAACAATTACACAATGGCGTACCAATGGTAGGCCACTAAGGTAAGGTGATGTTGCTTATAGCCCAGCCGTCCGCAATGTCAGGGCTGCCGCCGGTAGGCCCCTGCATACATCTGACAGAAACACGACCCAGTTATTTCAAGTTAGAGTGGTAAATCAACTAGCACGAAATTCCTGACAATTTTGTTACTTTTTATTCTACCTCATAGTCCCACAGACCTCAGGGGTTCATTTCAGGACTCACAATGTTCACTTTAGCACATTAAAATACCCCCCCCCCCCCCAAAAAAAAAAAAAAAAAAAAAAAAAAGCTAAAAAAAACGGATTAAAATTAGGATTTTACACACACACACACACACACACACACACACACACACACACAGAAGCTATATATCTCCAATCAATTCCATTCAGATTTGTTACTGAAACATTTGTAACGGCGTACCGTTGGTAGGCCGTTGCAAACATTTGGCATTAACCATAAACGTTTACTTGAATATGGAATAATCAATCAACTGGAATAAAAAGCGACAAAAAAAATCATTACCAAAAATATTTATATATTACTGCCCACAGTCTTCAGGGGGTTCATCTCAGGGCTGTAGCAATGCCCACATCAATACCGTAAAACACTCAATAAAAAGTTACTTAAAAGGGCATTGGATACATGCCAAAAAGGATGGATTAAAACAGGATATCGCGCACACACACGCACACATACTCACAGCCACAGACATACAAACCAACGGCTACATACAAGCACATGCTGAAGCACACCACAAGTTACCATCCCGTTCACGTATCCACATCATAGCATAAA
>JADBJO010003108.1:25000-72500 GCA_016801955.1 Conus betulinus
TCGCCTTTGCGGGTGCGTTCCGAAGTTCCTGCAGTCGGTTGGTGCAGCAGAGCTCCCTTTTCTTCTTGCATCCCCTGGAAATGGATTCTTTGGAAGGCTGCAGTGCCACAGAGTTCAACTCGTTAACATGTTAGGTAACATTAGGAGTCGTACGTCCTTGGTGAGGATATCAGTTGTCCAGGGCACTGTCACACGGGTGGTCCTCTGGCAGAATGGTAGTGATGGTCGCCTGGAAGAGTGGTAGTGATGGTCCTCTGGCAGAATGGTAGTGATGGTCACCTGGAAGAGTGGTATTGATGTCGCCTGGAAGAGTGGTAGTGATGGTCGCCTGGAAGAGTGGTAGTGATGGTCGCCTGGAAGAGTGGTAGTGATGGTCCTCTGGTGGAATGGTAGCCATGCATGGGGAGTGGTCAACCCTTTGGCCTGCCAAATACAAAAACATCTGATAAAATTCTGCAAAAGTGACTGAACCGGAAGAAAAAGAAAACGTTGAAAAAGGCCAAGAAGAAAGAAGCTCTCTCTCTCTCTCACACACACACACGCGCGCGCGCGCGCGCGCGCGCGCGCGCGCGCACACACACACACACACAACCACTCAAACATATGATACAAAACATCACACCTTGGGAGAGAGAAAGTATAATTGATGTTAATGAAACCCGGGTTGAACTCATTGACACGTTAGAGAACTTCCTGGGAGTTGCGTGTCCCTGGTGAGGATATTGGTTGTCCAGTACACTGTAACGCCGTGGTCCTCTGGTTGAATGGTAGTGATGCGTGGGGACTGGTCAACCCTGTGACCTGCTAAACAAAAGGCCTGCGATTAAATTCTGCCGAAGAATTCACTAAACCATGACAAAGAAAAAAAGCAAATGTAGGGAAGAGCTACACACACACACACACACACACACCGGCAGGCGCGCTCAAGCTCTCGCGCAAGCATACACACACACACACACGCACGCGCGAACGCACGCACACGCGCACACAAAAGCATCGAAACACATGATACAAGACGCCAACCTTGGGAATAGAAAATAATATAAACATTGTTAATGAAATCTAAGCCCTAGACAGGACCAACGAACCCACGAAAAAAAAAATTGTTTTGCTTTGAAAGGAAAAAGTGTTCATTCAAGCGTATGAGAAGTGAACGCTGAAGCCTGTAAAACATGACATAAAAATGACTAAATCTTATGAACGATGGGCGGTAAAACTCTAAAGAGTCCACTCCTGAACTCTGGTCCCCATGCAGGCTGCCTCTGGATCAAAGGAAACTCGGATCAGAGGTACCAGGTGCGCACCAGGCAATATTTCAGGAAGAGATCTAAGGACTGCCTCAAAGGCTCTGCAGCTCAGCCTTCCAGTGATCTGAAAAACATGCGTCCATGTTCCAGATCCCTAGCTCATGAGGCCAGCTACATAGCTGGAGTCCACCCTCTCCGGAAAGTATTCCCTCTGGTACCCCCTTTTATGTGCCCTTGTTCCATAAGACCACTGACCAGGAAACCAGAGCAGCTAGTACGTTTATCATGTGAAAGACGGAACTAAACGTGTGAAAAGAACACTCACAGCCTTGAAGAAGTCGCAAAAGCCTGTGAAAGAAACAGGCATCAAATCGGTGGACGAAACGACACACTAACGCCATGCAATGAAACAGACAGTTAGTTAGTTAGTTAGTTAGTGTTTTATAGGGTCCAGCGGACTACAAAGAGCAATGAAACAGACACTGAAGCTGGAAACGACACACTAACGCCATGCAATGAAACAGACACTGAAGCTGGAAACGACACACTAACACCATGCAATGAAACAGACACTGAAGCTGGAAGCGACACACTAACGCCATGCAATGAAACAGACACTGAAGCTGGAAAAGACACTGATTCTTCTGAACAAAGACACTGAATCCTTAACCATCTCAAAGAAAACAGTAAGTAAACTGACAGACACTTCACTATGAAAGCATAGAATCACTGCACTAGAAGGGTATTCGGAGAAGAAACAGTGCGAAGATTTTTTTTTAAAAGCAAACAAAAACCAATCAAACAAAAGAAACTAAACTTAGCTGCATTTTCTCCAAGTTCACTTGCGTTGGCTTCCATTTCCAACGGCCGTTCTTGTAGAGTTCTGTTCTATGTTGATGGGAAACATAACTGCATTGAACATATTTGAATTTCTGCGTAAATAATTCGGATCCACTAAGTTCAGCAAACCTTTTGTTTCTTCTATGCCCTGTGACACGTTTGTTGACACGATGGATAGTGAGAACTACATAACAAAAGCTCTATACTATTTCCAATGCCAAAACAGTTCAGCATTCCTTCCACACTCGTTTCATATAGCTAAAAGGTATTGCTATAAACGAATTGGTCGCTTGCCTTTGCAACTATTCTGTTGTCTGCTCTGTCATTTAACAATTAAAGATAATTCTTCTCGTGCTTCATATCATCGTGCGTGCGTGCGTGCGTGTGTGTGTGTGTGTGTGCGCGCGCGCGCTTGTAAGTGCGCACACACAAGCGTGTGAGAGTGCGTGCGTGCATGTGTGTGTGTGTGGGGGGGGGGGGGGGGGGGGGGGGGGCGGGGTGCGCGCGGCAGTTTGTTGAATGAATATGATCATTATTCCTACTATTGTTTGCTGTTTTATTATTATTACAGCTACAGCTACTACTACCACTATTACTGCTGTTATTGTTATTGATATCATTAGGAATATTCGTAGTATAATGAAGCAAATAACAGATTAAAAAAAATCAGCTACACACACTGATCTCCAAAACAAATATACAAGAACCACCAGCAACGAACAACACGCATAATACAGTGAAATGCTCCTGCCGCGCATCCAAACATTTCTCCACTCGTCCCGCACATCCGCCTCCCAAACACTACCACCCATCTAACAAAAGCTAATAAACAAGCAAACTTTAGAAAGAGAGGGGGTTAGTTACCGCCAACAACATAGACAAAGTACAGGACAAGAGACTTTCTTTGTCTGTGTCCTTGGCGGTAGCTAATCCTCTCTTTCCAAATTTTGCTTCATTTTCTGCCCTCGGTCACTCCGTGTTGTAACCAATCGACAAGCGTAGGTAAACGCCTATTATGCTCCAAAACACCACAGTAAGTTATCCGTTGTGTCGATTTGAAGGAAAAAGGATTCCTCGCGTTGATTGATTTTAAAGAGATATGAAAAAAGTAGAGTACAGCCAGCGGGAAATACGAACGGACGAGAAACGGACAAAGAAAATCTTTCACGTAAAGAGTGCGCTGGTGCCGTATCTTGCTAAATTACTGGGGAGGGGACCCCATGGATTTGAAGCCGAGAGATGCACCATACACAGGAAGGAAAAAATGAGGGCTAGTAGCATGGTTTTAAACTTTCCCAGATTTATTCAAGCAGCTTCGGAGCTTGATCGTTATAATAATCAAGACGTGACAGTATATATGCCCAGACGAAATATTTGGTTTATCTGTTTCCACTCAAAAAGTACAAACTGATTCATGCATTGAATTTTTTGCGTCATTTTTTTTTACTGACGCGATTTCAACATTGCAAACTACCCTGCTTCGTTTTGTTTGACCGCAATGAGAATGGGATTGTTCCAAAATAAACTATTTGTATTTAATTAAGGTATGAAGTGGTGCTGTACCTAGTCGACTTTAACCCGTTGTTGTGGACGATTTCGTCCTCTGTCCCCGTCTGTCTCACGTCAAGCATGGGGTGGGCCTCCCTGCAGGACATCCTGTGTCATGTACTCCACCTGCCCGCACTGGCAGTAGGCAGGGCCAATCCTCAGAGAGAACATACGGATGCAAAGCTGTGTATGTCCTGTGCAAAACCTGAAGACGGAGCTGATCTGCACCACGCACATGTTGTGTGGCCTTCCCTTCTGCACCCTAACAGTGACCTTGATCAAGCATTTCTGCTCTTCAAAGGTATGTGGTGTGTCTAGTTGGTGTCCTGCGGCTTACAATGTGGCGAACTGGTTTACAACTTCTATTCCTGTCTTCCTACAATTCAATTCAATTTATTTAACTTAGTCCACAGAATGGTTTACGATCCTAAAATGAGAAAGTATTTACTACAACACTGTCAGTCTGTCTGTGTCAGCCGGACGCAGTTTACTCATCAGCTCCTCTAATCTGTCCATAAACACAGTTTGCAGGAACGACTAGGCATCTGTCAAGATGACCACCTGTCTGCTGTCACGTCTAGAGGCAACGTTCAGGTCGCCTGCTGCTAAGTAAGCCTCAACCTATGATTTGAGATCCGAACGGTTCTTTTTGGTTTCAAATTCCTTTAATGTTACCGACACATCTGGAAATCTGGCGCAGACTCCGGACCCAACTGCAGCTATGGCACATCCTTCTGTGTATCAGTTGATCCTGGCTTACGACTGTTCGCAGTCAAAACCAGTGTCAGTCCTGTCTTCACACAGCTGTCCTAGATTTCACACAACGGCTGTTGTCGGCCATGGTTTTCACGCCAGGCGTCTGCTGGAGGTATGTCAGTGTGCGCTGTGTGTTTATTTCAGTTGTTCTCATGTCCGTTGAATTTCGTTCTCTCTGCTCTCTTGTAGTTGGACTTAAGAGTTTTATGCTGACAGGGAGACCTTTTTCATTGGCCTGGACCCTCGCAAAGTAATCTGCTACCTGCTTTCGTTATCAGCAGCTAAGTTTTGTATTTTTGGTTTTTTTTTTTTTTTTTGTTCGTTTGGTTTTTTTTGTTTTTTTTTTACGAGAGTGATCTGATCTCTGCTCGCTTTCAATGTAGGGCAAGTCTTAATTTTCACTGCGTCTCTAAAAAAAAAAAAAAAAAAATATACAATGCAGTCTTTTTTCTTCAACCTTTCTTTACAGCCTCAGTTTTTGTTCACAAGAACTCACTGATCTGTAAGGAGACATCCTTAACTGCTCTGTCCCTTGCCGTTGTCAGTGTATACTGAACTTCCTGCCCTTCGTTGGTGCAGGTCTCCTATATCCTCCTGCGTACCCCGGTAATACATTTTCTGAAAGGCTGTAGCAACGCAGAGTTGAACTCATTGGCATAGATAATAATATTTCGTCCCTGGAGTCATGTCCTTGGTAACGATATCGGCTGTCCGGAGCAATGCAGTGGAATGGTCCTCTGGTAGACTGGTAGGGAACCCAGAGACTAGCCAGCCCTGATGATGATGGCATCCGTCTGTCTCGAGAATCAATGGTGTTGAGCCGTGGATGAGTCAGTTGTGGGGTTGCAACGCCTACTGTGGCTAGAAAGCCCGATCCTTGAGAGACAGACTCTGTTGCAGCTGCTGCAGGTGAAGTCTCGGCCACGATTGTCTGTTGGTGTTGAAGCAATTCTTTGCTGTCTGCAGTGCCTCTTTCTCCCATTGGGCCTCATTCCTCTGTTCTGCTTGTTTGATGCCGGCGTTGAAGGTGGACCGCCATCTGACCCGGTCTGAAGCAGCGGTCTCCCGATCTGCTCGGTCGAAGCTGCCTGTTTTCTGGTCGCGGTTCTCTACATCCTTGTAGCGTAGGACGGGCCGTTCTATGGGTCTGGACCCCGTAGCCAGCTCACCGTACAGCATGTCCTTTGAGATGCGGCCGTCTTCCATGCGGCTGACGTGGCCAAGCCAGCGCAGGCTTCTCTGTGTCAGCATGGCGAACATGCCAGACATCCCCGCCTGGTCCAGACCATGATGTCCTCGTTAGTGATGCGGTCCTGCCTAGTGATGCCCGGGGTCTTCTGAGGCAGCGCAGGTGGAAGGCGTTAGTGTTCTTGTCGAGGGTGCAAGGTCCATGCTTCGCTTCCGTGGAGAAGAGTACTCACCACGTAGGCTTGGTACATTTTCATCTTGGTGTTTGACGTTAGCATCATTTTGTCCCAGACTTACTTCGCCCGACAGGCCTTCGCTGCCGTGCCGATCCGCAGGTTCAGTTCGGCGTCCACAGAGAGGTTGTTGGAGATGGAACCCAGGTAAATGAAGTTGTTGACTACTTCAAGGGCGTGATCGCCGACAGTGATGCGGGGAGTGCTGCTGGCCTCTTGGCCCATAATGTTCGTTTCCCTCAAGCTGATAGTGAGGCCAAACTCTGTGTAGGCATCAACGAAGCAAGTGATCAGCCGTTGTACCGCTTCCTCAGTGTGCGCAGTGAGGGCGGCGACGTCTGCGACGAACATCTCCCTGATGAGAATTTTCAGCACCTTCGTCTTAGCTCGTACAAGTGCCAGGTTGAAGGGGCTTCCGTCACTCCTAGTTTGGAGGAAGATGGCGTCTTCAGACTGGTGGAAGGCGTAGCGCAGCAGCAGGGTTGCTGGCCAGCCCATGTCCTGCCAAACACAAAGACAAAGATTAAATTCTGGCGATAAAGAAGTCGCCAAAAAGTAGAACGAAATCAGTAAATCGTGCCATGTAAACGCGAAAGCCTTAGGGTATCTCTACACGCACGCACGCACGCACACTATAACTCCTGATGCAAGACCCTAAAATCTGGGAAACGTGAATATCATAAGCAGTGTGACTGAAGCCGTAGCTCTAGGGAAGACAAATTAATCACATATAAAGAGGAGTATCGTTTTAAAAAAGATCCTGTTAAACGATAAGAGAGAAAACCCCAAACCCTCTAAAATCAGAGCACACTAAACATTTAGAACAAGAAAAGATGATGCTAAAACCAAAGTAAAAGAAATGACATAAGACCATGTGAAAGACGACAATAACCCTCTTATGAAAACAAACTATACAGCATTCAAAGTATGATGCAAGTACGGGACTCTTGTGGAAGGATATTCAACCGTAACAAAGGACATTAAACACTGTGCAAACAAGACACTAGGTCATACAAAAAGCTGACAATGGTCAGAAAAGAGGAAACCGCTTACCATGAAAGGACGATGATAAACAAGAAGGAAAGAGGACAACGCCGCTTGTGAAAAGGGGAAACTAAACCTCTGGAGGGATGATACAAGCCACCTAAAAAGACAATCCTATGGAAAACCACAAAACCAGAGGATGTCAAACCCAATGAGGGTGTACACTAGACAGCACGAAAGAAGGGCAATAAATCTATGTTAAGGATCCACATGTTTACTGTGATTACCATGCCATGCATTCTGTTGATCAAAGGACACTCGAATCAGGCGTTACCAGGTGCGCACTAGGGAATACGTCAGGAAGAGGTTTAAAGACTTCCTCAAGACCATTACAGCTCAGCCTCAAAAAATCTGAAAACATGCGTCCATGTTCCAGATCCCCGATATATGAGACCTGCTACGTGGCTGGAGTCCATCTTTTATACCTTTCCGGAAAGTATCCCCTCTGGTACCCCATGTTTTGTGCCCTTGTTCCACAGAACACTGACGTAAGATACTAGAGCAGCTAGACAAAGAACTATTCTTATTCTTGTGGAAAGAATCAATCCTGCAAACTAAGAAAACACATTCTGTGAAAAATGGTAATCATAAATGTTTGAAAAGAAGACAACAATGCTCTTGAACGATGGTAATACTAATTCTCATTACACGAAGACACAAGGCACTATGTAACTATGACACTAAAGGCTATATAGAGGACGACAGTGATATCTTAAAGAACTAAGCCACTAAATCCTTTGAGAAAAGAGTTTGTGGAAGGAGTACACTAAAACTATGAAAGAACACAGATCCCTGTGGAAGAACAGGACGCTATGGAAGGAGTGCACAACATTCTACATAAGGAAGGTACTAAATCCAGTGAAGGGATGGCGCGTCATCCTATTTACGAAAAGGATATTAAGCCGTATGAAAGCACAATAATGCATGGAGGAGGCGAAACCCTATGAAAGGACTGGATGCCGAACTCTTTGGAAAGAGGACAATGCACACTATTAAAATAGGACTTAAAAACATCATGAAAGAAAAACACCCTGTGTGGTAACGTTGCTCATAGCCCAGCCGACCGCAAAGGTTGCTCATAGCCCAGCCGACCGCGCAAAGGGCCATATCGGAAACAACCCTGTGAAAAGAGCACATTATACATACAATGGCATGAAGAATATCAATTCTAAGTGAACGGTCAACACTGAAAACCAAGTGTATCAAACTCTACAGATGAATTTTGATGTTATTACCATGTGATGTCATACTTTCGATGGGTACTCTATACCCAGATCAGGAGGTACCAACACACATAAAAAAAACTTCCGGAAGACCATCAAAGACTTCCTCTTTAGCTCGGCCTCTGACGGACCCGAGGGGTCCGATACACTTTCTTTTTCAAATTCTTGTTCCAGAGGGTACCGATTTAAAAAGGCCACCTTGATAAAGCAGGTGTACACTTTACCCTGGGAAAGAAAATAACCTCAAATCCTCGGAAAAAGTAAGGGAAAAAAACCCACTATTATCAACATCAACTTGAATGTGAAGACACCAAAACTGCTGATGAAAAGGACACCAAGCTTGGAAGAGATGACACAAAGTCTTTTGCATGAAGATAACTCTTTGATTCTGAAGGAAAAAAAATAATGTTAATTAAAACAAAAGACTGAAAAGTTCACCAAACTCAGTGAAACAAGAAATTAAGACTCTGACTCGGTGACAAAATACAAAGCTGTAACACAATAGAGGCAATACTGGAAGAAGGACAGGATGAGGATGAACATGAAAGAGAAATAATAATTATAGAAACTGAAGAACGACAGTGTCAATACTATCCTTTCTGCGGATACATGTCCCAGGTTCTCATGACCCATCTCCGTTTTCCATGGCTGCTGAGGTAGTTTTTCGTCGTCTGTGGCCGTTGATGGAGCAGATTCTTATCTCTGCTGACGGAAAATCAAGACCACCTCTAATTATTGGACCGTAGGCGGGAAACAAAACAAACAACTTCTAACCCTCCTAAATCAGCAATGGCGGTTTTACGTTTTTGAAGTGTTCTCTTTGTCATCTGACACTAACTTGAATCACAAGATGTGATATTGGAGCTGACGTTGGTGTTTTGAGTGTGAGCAAGTACTATACGAGAGAGAGAGAGAGAGAGAGAGAGAGAGAGAGAGAGAGAGAGCGAGAGACAAGCCACAGAATGAGAACGTGTTGTATGTGCGCACGTGCCTGTGTGCGTTTGCACGTGCACTCACGTGGGTGGGTGTGTACGTGCGCGCGCGCGCGCGCGTGTGTGTGTGTGTGCGTGTGTGCGCGTGTGTGTGTGTGTGTGTGTGTGTGTGTGTGTGTGTGTGTGTGTGTGCGTGTGTGTGTGTTTTTGCGCGCGCGCACGTTTTCAGTGTACGTGCTTTTTTTTCAAACTGACGCATTTCAAACTGACAAACTACCTGGTACTTTTCATTTGACCACGCTAAGAATATGATTGTTCCAGAATAAAAACATATTAAAAAAAAAAGGAATTCAAGCTATGAAATGGTAATCTACCCAGTCCTCACCGGTCTGTAGATCCAGACGATTCTTACTCCCGTTTGTCGTCACACTGAAGTCCCTTCTCCCCGTATCTCTCAAGTCAGCATGTACTGGGCATCCCTGTGGGACATCTATTATCTACTCCACCCGTTTGCATTAGCAGTAAACAGGGGCAATCTGGAGCTTGAGCACATTAACCTTGCGTGTCCTGTCAAAAGCATGAAGATGGTGATCTGATCTGCACTACACACATGATGCTTAGCATGACTTTCTGCACTCTAATAATGACTGGTCAACGTCTTCTGCTCTCTTGAACTTTATGTGGTCTCTGCCTGCTCCCTGCTGCTCTCAGTTTAGCAAGCTGTTCTGCAAATTCATGACCCTATATTAGAAAGTATTCACCTTCGATTCACACTGTCGGTCTGTGTCGGCCTGATGCAGCTTACTCGTCCAATTTGTCCATTAACTTGGTTTCCAGAAACGGCTGGGCATCTGTGAAGATGACCACGTGTTTGCAGTCATTTCTGGAGGCAGCTTTCAGGTTGACTGTCGCTAACAGAACCTCAGCCTATGATTTGAGATTTTGTCGTAAAGTTTTTGCTGGAAATCTGTCAGCGTGGGGTGTGTGTTCCGTTCACTTGTGCTCATCTCTGTTGAATGTCGTTCTCTCTGCTCTCCTGTAAATGCACTGAAGTGTTTCTTGCTGGCGTGGTAATCAGTTCCATTGGAATAGACTCTAGGAAAGTTATCTGCCTTCTGCTTTTTTTTTATTAACAGCTCACAGTTTTCCACAAGACTGATCTGATCCTGGCTCGCTTTCAATATCGAGTGTTAATTTTCACAGCCTCTTTCTCTCTTCAACATTACTTCACAGCCTCAGTCTTTGCTCTCAAGAACTCTTCCTTGATCTGTAAGGAAGGACCCTTGTCTACTCTGTCCCTTGCCATTGTGAGTATGTATTGTAATTCCTGCCGTTTGTTGGTGTAGAAAGGTTCCAATTTTCTACTGCGTACACTGTCAATTCATATCTTGAAACGTTGTTGCAGCGCCGAGTTGAACTCATTACCATATAGAAGAGTATTCCGTCCTCAGAGTCATGTCCATAGTGCGGACAATGGCTGTGCAGAGCCATGCAATGGACTGGTCCTCCAGTTGACTTATAGGGATCCCTGGAGAGTGGCCAGTCTTATATTCTGCCAAACACAAAGACGTATATTACATTCCGACGAAAACGAAGTCTCTAAAGATTAGAACGAAGTCAGTAAACCGTGCCAAGAAGACACAAAAGCCTTTAGCGTAGTTCTACACACACACACACACACACACACACACACACACACACACACACACACACCGTGGCTCTTAATACAAGACACTAAACCCTAGGAAACGTGAATACTATATATAGTGAATATGACACGCCATGGAACTGAAGCCGTAGTTCTAGCAAAGACAAATAAATCGCATATAAAGAGGACTATCATTTTTAAGGAAGATTTGGCTAAATGATACAAGAGGAAAACACTAAACCCTCTAAAATCAGAGCACACTTGATCTTAAAAGCTAAAACCCTGTAATCCGTTTAGGAAACAAGATGAAAAAAACATGACAGTGGACTATGTGAAAGAGTCCATGACTCTCTACAAAAGGCTATATCACATTCAAAGGGGGACTAAGCCTGATGCAAGTAGGAAACTCCAGTGAAAGGATATTCAACCGTATCAAAGGGCACTAAACCCTGTAGAAACAAGGCACTGGACCAGACAAAAAAGCTGACAATGATCAGAAAAGAGGACACTAATTACCATGCAGGGACGACGCTAAACAAGAAGGAAAGAGGACAGTAAAGCTTGTGAAAAGGGGAGACTGAACCTATGAAAGGAAGATACAAGCCCCCTGAACAACTCAACCTTATGAGAAACAACGAAACGAGAGAATACTAAACCCAATGAGGGTGCACACTAATTGTGAGATTAAACTTGATATTATTAAGGAAGGGCAGTACAATAAGAAAGGATCCGCATGTTTACTGTGATTACCATGTCATGCGTTCTGTCGATCAGAGGACACTTGGATCAGGAGGTACCAGGTGCGCACTAGGAAATACGTCAGGAAGAGGTTCAAAGACTTTACGACCATTGCAGCTAAGCCCCAAAAGATCTGAAAACATGCGTCCATGTTTCAGATCCCCGATTTATGAGAAGCTGCATGGCCGGAGTCAGTCTTTCATACCTTTCCAGACAACATTCCCTCTGGTGCCCCCTGTTTTTTTGTGTCCTTGTTCCACAGCACACCGACATAGGAAAGAAGAGCAGCTGGAGAATGAACGACAGTCTTACTCCTGTGAAAAGAAGAATCAGCTTTGCAAACTGAGAAACAAAGTTTCTGAAAAAACGGCGAACATGAATGTATGAAAGGAAGACGGTAATCCTTTTGAACGATGATGACACTAATCCTCATAAAAAACAGGAGACTTGGCTCTACATAACTAGAACACTAAATGCTATAGAGGCGGGCACAGCTATACTAGAAGACTAAGACACTGAATCCTGTGAGAAAAGGATACCAAATTTGTGGAAGGAAAACACTAAAACTATGAAATAACATAAACCCCTATGGAATAACAGGACCCTAAGTAAGGAGGACACAACATTCTGCATAAGGAAGGTACTAAATCCCGTGAAGGCAGTGCGCCACATCCTATTTATGACGAAGACATTAGGCCCTATGAAAGCACAACTATCCAAGGGCAAGATAAAACCCCTCGAAAGTACCGGGCGCTGGCTGGACTCTTTGGAAAGAGGACACTACACCGTACGAAACAGGACAGCAAACCTTATGAAATTAAACCCTGTGAAAAGAGCACACTCTACATACAATGACAAGAAGGATATCAAATTCTATGAGAAAACTCAACCATGTAAACCAAACGTTTCAAACTCAGTTGATGAATTTTGATGTTAACAATTACCGTGTCAGACTTTCGATGGGTTAGAACACACCCGGATCAGAAGGTACATATGCACACAACATTTCTGAAAAGGATCTCAGATTTCATCAGCAGCTTATCTTCGGACGGATCCAAGGGGTCTGATACCCACTGTTTTTTTTTTTTTTTTTAAATCAAATTCTTGTTCCAGGAGGTACTGATATAAAACATACAAAAATCCACATTGATCAATCAGGAGCACACTTCATACACGCTGGGAAAGAAAAAGACATTAGATTCTTGGAAAAAAGAAAACAAAACGCTACTAATTCAGACACATAAACCTGAGAATGAAGAAACTAAAACTGGTGATGAAAGGGACACTGAGCTTGCAAGAGATGAGGCAAAGTCCTTTGTACGAAGACATACACTAAATCTGAAGGAGAATAATAATGAATGTTAATTAAGAACAAGATTGAAAAAAGACAGTGAAGTCAACAGAAGAATAAAAATTAGATACTAACCAAGAAGCAAAACACTGAAGTGTGTAAAAGAGAGACAGTGTTGGAAGAAAGACAGGAGGGTGAAGAACATGAAAGAGAAAATGTGAATCTAATGAAAAACAGTGTCAGTACTATCCTCGTGAGTACAAGTCCCATGTGCTCGTGATCTATCTCCGTTTTCCGTGGTTACTGAGAGGTAGATTTCCGTTGTCTCTTGACGTTGATGGAGCAGATCCTTATCTCTGTTGATGAAAAATCAAGACCATCTTTCATTATTGTACTGTACGCGGAAAAAAAAACAAAAAAAAATTGACGTACCTGATTCAGCAAAGGCAGTTTAACGTTTTTGAGGTATTCTCGTGCCACCTGACAGTAACCTGAATCGTATCATGTGATGTGGGATCTGCATGAAAACTCCCCGCTATCCGCATTGCCACAACAGTGGCACTCTAATGCATGCATTCTGCTTTCGCTTTCTGTATGTGCAAGTTAAAACAAGTAGGCGTTGGGGTGTTAACTGTGAGCGTGTAATGATGTGAGAGAAAGCATAGAGAGAGAGAGAGAGAGAGAGAGAGAGAGAGAGAGAGGAGAGGAAGGGAGAGATGGGGGAGGGAACGTGCTGTGTGTGCGTGTATGTGCATCCATATATGTGCTGTGTGTGTGTGTGTGTGTGTGTGTGTGTGTGTGTGCATGTGTGTGTGTGTGTGTGTGTGTGTGTGTGTGTGTGTGTGTGTGTGTGTGTGTGTGTGCGCGCGCGTGCGCGTGCGTATGGATATGTATGTATGTATGTATGTGTGTGTGTGTGTGTGTGTGTGTGTGTGTGTGTGTGTGTGTGTGTGTGTGTGTGTGTGTGTATGTATGCGTGTGTGTGTGTGTGTGTGTGTGTGTGTGTGTGTGTGTGTGTGTGTGTGTGTGTGTGTGTGTGTGTGTGTGTGTGCATGCGTGCGTGCGCGTGCGTGTTCGCGCGCACGTATTTTCAGCGCACGTTTTTTTTTTTTTCAACTGATGCCATTTCAAAATTTGCAAACTACCCTGATACTGTCATTTGACTCCACTAAGAATATGATCGTTCCAGAATTCAAGTATCTTAAAACAAAGAAGAAGAAATTAAGGCATGAAACGTTACTTTACCTAGTCCTCTTTGGCGTTCTGGTGGATTCTCCCTCTGCTTGGTCGTCACACTGGAAGTCCCGCCTCCTTGTCACTCCATATTTCTCAAGTCGGCATCAACACAGTCATTCTGTCTGTGCGAGCCTGATGTAGCTCACTCATAAGATCTTCCAATCTGTTCATTAACGTGGTGTTCAGAACTGGGAATAAGTGAAAGTGTCCACCTGTCTGCAGTCACACTTAAAGGCGACTCAGGATGACTGTCTCTAACAGATCGTCAACATATGATAGGAGACTGGGATGGTTCTTTCTGGTTTTACATCACTTTAATTTTTGCCAACACATCAAGGCATCCGATGCCGACTCCGGACTCCACTGCAGTTATGGCACATCCTTCGCTGTACCAGTGGATCCAGGTTTGTTTTTGTTCCCCCATCAAAACCAGTGTGAGCCTTTTCTTCACACAGCTGTCCTAATTTCCACACAAAGGCAGAAGTGGGTGACGATTTTCACGCCTTGTGTCTTTCCCGTTTTTGACTGTAACTGTTTGCTGGAGACCTGCGACTATGGGGTGTGTGCTCAGTTCATTTGTTCTCATGTCTGTTGAATTTCGTTCTCCTCTGCTCTCTTTGTGTTTGGACTTAAGTGTTTCATGCTGACGTGGATATCACTACAATTTCCGTAGTCGGAAAGTGATCAGCTCGCTGTTTTCCTGTCGGCAGTTCTCAGTTTTCCGTGAGACTGGTGATCTGATTCCTGGTTACTGTCAACATTGTGTTAATCTAGTAATTTCTACAGTCTCTCTTTCAAAAGCATAGAGTGCAGTCCTGTCTCCTCAACATTTTCCCATAGCCTCAGCTTTTACTCTCAAGGACGTCTCGTTGTTTTGGTAGAGTCCCTTGCCATTGTGAGTGCATACTGAAATTCCTGATGTTGGTTGGTGTAGAAGCCCTCTTTTCTCCTGCATGCTGGGAATAATTTTCTGAAAGGTTGCGACAGCCCCTAGGTAAGCTTCTCCACATATGATCAATATTCTGTGTCCTGACCAGCCGCCGTGGCGAAAATGGTTAGCGTCGCGGACTTCCGGCTGGGAGGTCGTGGATTCGAATCCCATCAGAAGTCATGTGGGTTTTTTTCTGCCTCGACCGGCTCCTACCCAGAGTTGAGTTGCTGCTGCGGGCTCAGTTGGGAAGACTGGGACCACACAGTCGAGTTTTCATCCACTTAATGGATGCATTTCTGTGAGTGTTGCTCAAATTTCCTGACCCAACACTGCAGGTGTCTGTATCTCTCGGGCCTGGTTGACGCCGGGATATATTATGAAAGGAAGCGTAGAGTACAGCCCTGTCATGTAGTCTCAGACCGAAATGGAAATCCGTAGCATCATCTTAATCATCATCCTCATCTCATCGATCAGCATAAAAAAAAGTCTCAAATTCTGTGGCCCTTCATGCCCTGCTGTCATGATGACCTCAATTTCGATGTCCTCTCCACGTCTGTGGCCTTGGTTTGGTTCCGTCCGGGTCACCGGTATCGGCGAGTCCATGGGGGCTATCGTTGGACGGGCGTGGTGGCGCCCTCCGGAGGGAGAGCTCACTCACGCCGGCTCCGCGACTAAGCAATTATTGTCGTCAGTAGGGGGCTTAGTAGGTGGTGTCCTGCGTATGTTAGATCAGAACAGGCGCCACTGAACACCACCGAAGTGACTCGGCAGCAGTGCAGTGTCTCCTCCGTTTGGTTGCCTCTTGACGACTTGACATTGACTGCTCCCTGTGGATTGCCGGTGCCGGGGCTGTGGCGGGGGCCGACCGGGCTGTGTCTGTGGACGGGGTGTCGGAATGAGCGGCGTGGGTGCACTGCCTCTGATGTGGCGCAGAGGTTGGGACAGCAAAAAAAAAAAAAAAAAAAAAAAAAAAAAAAAAAAAAAAAATCTGTGTCCTTGGCGAAAAGACCGACTGCCCAGAACAGTGCAATGCAATGGTCTCCAGTTAGACTGATGGGGAACTCTGGAGAGTGGCCAGCCCTTTGATCTGCCAACACAAAGACTTTGATGAAATCAAAACGTATGCAAGTCCAAAAAAGTGTCAAGAGACCATACAAGTATTTAAGGTAGTTCTACACACACACACACACACACACACGGCGAGCATCACAGCTCTTAGTACAAGACAGTAAACAAACAGATTATTATATAAACCATGTGATTGGAGCCTGGCTCCAGAAAAAAAAAATCCTAAGCAATCACATGTAAAGAAGATTGTCAATTTTTGAAGGACTTTGCGCATTAATACAAAAAAAAGGGGCGGGGGTGGGGGGGGGGTGGGGGGGGGGGGGGGGTGGGGTGGGGGGGCACTGAAACCCATAAATCCAGTGGCGAATAAGCCTTATGACAAAACAGGACTGTAAACCCCAAGGAAGAAGTATCCTAAAACTAATAAAAGTGACAGCAAACCATGGAAAAGGAAACTATAAACCTCTGAGAAAAGGAGAAACTTCTATGAAAGGAGACTCAACCATATCAAACGGAACGAAACGCTATGGAAACAAGATGCTTGACCATACAGAGAAGCTGACAATAGTTTAAAAAAAGATAACTACTTACCATGAAAGGACCACGCTAAACAAGAAGCAAAGAGGACAGCAAAGCTTGTGAAAAGAGGAAAACTGAACCTCCGGGAGGATACAAGCCACCTAAAAAGACGCTCAACCCTATGGAAAATCACTAAACGAAAGGATACTAAACCCAAAGAGGTTCGACGCCAATTGCCAGAATAAACTTGACATTACGAACGAAGGGCAGTACGATCTATGAAAGGATCCACATGTTTACTGTGCTTATGTCATGCGTTCTGTTAATCAAAGGACACTTGGATCTGGAGGTACCAGGTGCGCACTAGGGAATACGTCAGGAAGAGGTTTAAAGACTTCGTCAATACCATTGCAGCCCAGCCCCAACAGATCTGAAAACATGCGTCCATGTCCCAGATCCCAAAGTTATGAGACCGGCTTCATGGCTGAAGTCATTCCTTCGTACCTTTCGGAAAGTATTCCCTCTGATACCCCCCGTTCTGTGTCCTTGTTCCACAGAACACCCGACATAGAAAATTAGAGCAGCTTGAGAAAGAACACTCCTACTCTTGTGAAAAGACAAAAACAGTCCGCCAAACTGAGAAGCAAACTCCGTGAAGCAGTGAACGTGAATGAGTGAAACGAAGACTGCAATCCTTTTAAACGGTGGTAACACTAGCCCTCATGAAAAGATGACACTAAAGGCTATAGAGGAGGACTACGATACCTTAAAGGACTAAGGCACTCAATCCTTTCGGAAAGAGGATACTGTATTTGTGGAGGGAAAACACTAAAACGTGGAAAGAAGATAAATCCCTGTGAACGAACAGGACTCTATTAAAGAAAGGCACGACATTCTACATAAGATACTAAATCCAGTGATGGGAGCGATACATCCTATCTAGGAAGAAGGCATTAAGCCCTATGAAAGCACAAGACATGGAGGAGACGAAATTTCTTTGAAAGAACTTGTTACTGAGCTTTTTTTCGAAAGAGGACACTATACCCCATGAAAACTGGGCAGTAAAACTTTTGAAAGTAAACAACCCTGTGAAAAGGTCACACTATGTATACAGTGACAAGAAGGATCTCAAATTTTAAGAGAACACACTACCCTGCAAACCAAGTGTGTATCAAACTCGATAGAAGAATGTTGATGTCTATTATCGTGTCACACTTTCGATGGGTTATCGGATACTCAGATCAGAAGATGCCAACACACACAAGAAAATTTCTGGAAGAGGATCAAAGTCCTCAGCAGCTCAGCCACTGACGGATCTGATACCGACCGTCTTTGTTTTCAAATTCTGTTCCAGAAGATACCGATATTAAACGAAAACTGTCACACTGATCAACAGGACACTTTACTCTGACAAATAAAAGGGCAATAAATAGAAGAACGGAAAACACTACTAGTAAAAAATAAACCTGAGAATGGAGACATTAAACCTGCCGATGAAATGGACACTGAGCCTGGAAGAGATAACGCAAAGTCCTCTGCATACAGATACTACTTAATCCTGAAGGAATATTACAATGAACGTTAAAAAAAAACATTGAAAAAATAACACCAAACTCAACAGAAGAACAAGAAATTAAGATAATAGCCACATGGCAAAATACAAAGCTGTGATACAAGAGAGACAATACAGGAAGGAGGACAGCAGGATGGAGAACATGAAAGAGAGAATATGGAACCTTTAGAACAAAAAAATGCTATCCTTGTTGCGACTACATGTCCCAGGTTCTCGTGACCTCTCGCCGTTTCTCGTGGCTGCTGAGGTTGATTTCCGTTGTCTCTGGCCGCTGATGGAGCACTTCTTAATTCTGTTGATTATAAATCAAACACTGCCTTTAATTATTGGACTGTACGCAGAATAAAAAAAAAAACAATCAATCAATCCTGGCCCACCAGGTCAGTAATGGCAGTTTTACGTTTTTGAGGTGTTCTCTTCCCATCTGGCAGTCATTTGAATCCCATCATGTGATATGGGATCTGGATGAAGGCTATCTGCTATCCTCATCGACACAACAGTGGCACTGTAATACATTTATCTTTTCGCTTTCTGTCTCTAAGTTAAAACCAGTAGTCGTTGGGGGTGTTCTGCGTATGAGCGTGTAGTATGCGAGAGAAAGCGCGCGCGAGAGAGAGAGAGAGAGAGAGAGAGAGAGAGAGAGAGAGAGAGAGAGAGAGAGAGAGAGAGAGAGAGAGAGAGAGAGAGAGAGAGAGAGAGAGACAGAGAGAGCGTGCGTTTTGTATGTACGTGTGTTTGTGTGTACACTCATGAGAGCGCTCGTGTGTGTGTGTGTGCGTGGTTGTGTGTGTGTGTGTGTGTGTGTGTGTGTGTGTGTGTGTGTGTGTGTGTGTGTGTGCGCGTGTGCGTGCGTGCGTGTGCGTGCGTGCATGCTTGCGTGCGTGTGCTATTTCCAAGTCGCAAGCTTTCCTGATGCTTTCTGACTCCTCTAAGAATGTAATTGTTCCAAAAATAAAGCGTCTAAAAGATTTCAAGGTATCACATGTTAGTTTTACCTTTTCTTCTCTGGTCTGTAGTTCTGGAGGATTCCTCCTCTAGTTTGTCACCACACTGGAAGTCCTGTCTCCCCGTCGCCCCATTTTTTTCAAGTCAGCATGGTGCGGGCATCCCTGTTATGTAGGTCATCCTCTGTCATCTACTGCGCCTGCCCACACTGGCACTAAGCAGGGGCAATCTGCAGCTTGAGCGCAGCTTGTGTGTCCTGTCAAACGTCTTAAGATGGTCATCTACTCGGCACTACACACATGGCACATGTGATGCCTTTCTGCTCTCTCATAGCAGTTTTGATCAAGGTCTTCTGCTCTTTGTGTGGTCTCTGCTTTGTTCCTTTGCTGCACAGTTTAGCGAGCTGGTCAACAAAGTCTGTTATCTTACAATTCCGCTCATACCATCCAGCCCAGAGAATGGTTCACGAACCTATACTGCGAAAGCATTCACCTTAACACTGTCATTCTGTCTGTCTCAGCCTGATACTGCTTACTCATCGGCTACTCCAATCTGTCCATTAATAGTTTCCAGGAATGACTCGGCATACGTGAAGAAGACCACCTGTCTGCAGCGACCTCTACTTGCAACTTTCAGGCTGACTGCCGGTGACTGCGCCTCGACCTATGACTTGAGTTTGGAATTGACCTTTCTGGTTTGAAATTCCTTTCATTTTGCCGACATACCTGGGAATCGGACGCAAACTCCAGACCCTAACTGCAGTTACGGCCCGTCCCTCTGTGTGCCAGTGGATCAAGGCTTGTTCTAGTTCGCAATCAAAACCAGTGTTGGTGTTTTCTTACACAGCTGTCCTGATTTCCACACAACGGCAGTAGTGGGTGATGGTTTGCCCGCCTGGTGTGTCTTTCCCCTTTTCGTCTGTAAGTGTTTTGCTGGTGACCTGCCAGTGTGGGGTGTATGCTCTGTTCATTTGTTTTCATGTCTGTTAGATTTCATTCTCTCTGCTCTCTTGTAGTTGGACTGAAATGTTTCTTGCTGCCGTGAATATCATTTCCTTTGGCGAAGACCCTAGCAAGGTGATCTGCTAGCTGCTTTCCTATCAGCAGTTTTTCGTTTTTCGTTTTCCGTGAGAGCGGTGATCTGTTTTCTGGCTACTGTCAACACTGAGTCAATCCATTAATTTCTGAAGCGAGTTTCTCAAACTCATACAATGCAACCTTGTCTCTTCACCATTTGTCGACAGCCTCAGTCTCTACGCTCAAGGGACTCCTCCTCCTGTTAGATAACATCCTCGTCTGCTCTGTCACTTGCTATGGTTAGTGTTTACAGACATTCCTGTTGCTGACCGGTGTAGAAAGCCTCTTTCTTCTGCATGCACTAGCAATGGTTTTCATAAAGGTTGTAGCTTCCCCGAGTTGAGCTGCTCTACATACTTAGTAATATTCTGTCCCTCGAGTCATTTCCTTGGCGAGGAGGTCGGCCATCCAGAACAGCAATGCAGTGGTCTCCTGTAAGCCTGGTGGGAATCTCCGGAGATGGCCAGCTCTATGGTCTGCCAAACACAAAGACTAAGACTAAATTCTGACAAGAAAAGTCGCTAAGGCTAGAAATGATGTTAACAAGAAATAAAAGTCTTTAGGGTCGTTGTACACACATACACCCACCCCCTCCACACGGCATGCATCACAGCTCTTAATACAAGACACTCAACCATTAAAAAGACATTATCATAAACCATGCGACTGGAGCCTTAGCTCTAGAAAAGACACACAATGGCAAGAAGAGAGGACGGTCATTTGAGACATGATTTTCCACATTAATACAAAAGGGGCCAGGGACACTACACTCTATAAATTCAGTGGAGAATAAACCTTACGACAGGAACGGACTGTAATCCCTACAGTAGAAACATGCTAAAACCTGTTGTAAAAAGTGACAACAGACCATGTAAATGGAGACCATAAACGTCTGCAGAAAAGGTGAAACTTCTCTGAAAGGAGACTCAAGCGTATCATAGGACATGGAACCTATGGCAACACGACGCTAGACCATACACAGAGCTGGCAATGGTCAGAAAAGAGGACATGGAACCCTAAGGCAACACGACGCTAGACCATACACAGAGCTGGCAATGGTCAGAAAAGAGGACATGGAACCCTAAGGCAACACGACGCTAGACCATACACAGAGCTGGCAATGGTCAGAAAAGAGGACATGGAACCCTATGGCAACACGACGCTAGACCATACACAAAGCTGGCAATGGTCAGAAAAGAGGACACTACTTACTTACCGTGAAAGGACGTCGCTAAACAAGAAGGAAACAGGACATTAAAGCTTGTAAACAAAGGAAACTAAGCCTCTGGTCAGATACAAGCCTCCCAAAAAGACACTGTGCCTTATGCAAAGCCACTGAAAAGAAGATACTAAACCCACCGAGGGTTAAACCTACTGTGAGATTAAACTAGATATTATGAAGGAAGCGCAGTACAATCTACGAAAGGATCCCACATGTTTACTGTGATTACCATGTCATGTGTTCTGTTGATCAAAGGACACTTGGTTCAGGAGGTACCAGGTGCGCACTAAAGAATACTTCTGGAACAAGTTTAAAGACTTCCTCAAGACCATTGCAGCTCAGCCTCAAAAGATCTGAAAACATGCGTCCATGTTCCAGATCCCTGATTTATGAGACCTGCTACATGGCTGGAGTCAATCTTTTATACCTCTCCGGATAGTATCCCCCGGTACACCCCGTTTTTGTATCCTTGCTCCACAGCACACCGACACAGGAAAGTAGAGCAGCTAGAGAAAGAACACTCCTCTTGTAAGAAGAATAATCAGTCCTGCAAACTGAGAAACTAACTCTGTGAACAAGCGGTAAACATGAATGTATTAAACGAAAACAGCAAACAGTTTGAATGATGGGGATATTAATCCTCATGACAAGAGAACACCAAAGGCTGCAGAGGAGGACTGTTATATCTTAAAGGACTTGGGCATTAAATCCCCTAAACAAAAAAGATACAAGATTTCTCCCAGGAAAACACTAAAACTATAAGAGAAAATAAACGTCTGTGGAGGAGCAGGACACTATGAATGGAGGGCTCAACATTATACACAAGGAAAGTGCTAGATCCAGTCAAGGCAGGTCGCTACATCCTGTTTAGGAAGAAGACATTAGGCCCTACGAAAGCACAATAATGCAAGGAGACAAAACCCCTTGGGGAAAATGCATACTTAACTCTGGAAAGACGACACTAAACCCTATGAGATGAGGACAGTAAATATAATGAAAGTAAACAACTCAGTGAAAAGAGCACACTATATATAATGAAAATATGGGTGTCAAATTCTAACAGAACAGTCAACCTTGTAATCCACAGTATCTCTATAAATATAAAAGGTAGTTTCTGTCTGTCCATCTGTATGTTTGTTCCTCAGCCGTGCCTAAACCGCTGGATGGATCTTCACCATATTTGGCATGCATCTTCACTTAACCGATAAAAAGGTCTTGACGGGGCCCGATTTTCACAAAAAAGGGGGTAGTTTAAAATAAACATTTGTACCCTTGCGCCAACAGGGATTCATGCTGAATGAAGTTCTCACACACGCATTTCTACCCTTGCGCCAACAGGGATGCACGCTGAATGAAGTTGTCACACACACACACGCGGAGCACGAAGGGACAGTAGGGCGGGAAGGGGTAGAGAATGGGAGCGGGATGATGACTGACGGGAGCGGGACAACGGGGCAGAAAGACAAAGGCGGGCTGCAAGCTTACACAGTGAGACTGAAGAGGAAACAGAGGAGCGCCTTGCAGCCATGGATTCACGCTGAATGACGTTGTCACACACACAAACGTCGTCTTGGAAAAAAAAAAATCAATGACGTAATTACTAACAATGACGTATCAATGGAGCAGAAAGAGACAGGAGTGTGTCAAGACAGACACACTTTCTTTCTTTCCTACCCTCTCTCTCTCTCTCTTTCCCTCTCTCTAACCCTCAATCTGTCTCTCTTCTATGTCTCTCTCTTTCTCTCTCAGTCAACGCGAGTAAGCTAGTCAAACTATATATAAGAATTTTTATGTCGGCTGTTAGCGTGTCAGACTTGCGATGGACTATAGGATACCCAGATCCGAAGGTACCAACGCGCACAAGAAAATTTCAGGAAGAGGATCATAGACTTCCTCTGCAGCTTAGCCTCGGACGGATCCCAGGTGTCTGATACCCACTGTTTTAATTTCGAATTCTTGTTCCAGAAGATGCTGATGTCAAAAAAAAAAGGGAAAGAAAACAGTCATACTGATCAATCAGGAGGACATTTTACCTTGGGAAAAAAAAAAAAAAGAAAAAAATCACTGTTAATAAAGACACGTAAACCTACCAATGAAGACACTAAGACTGCTGATGGAAGGGACACCAAAATTGAAAGAGATGACTCAAAGTCCTTTGTATGGAGAGAACACTAACTTCTCAAAAAAAGTCAATAATGCATGTTAATGAAAAAAACAATGAAAAAAGGCACTGAACTCAACGTATGATCAAGAAATTACGACACCAACCCAGTGGCAAAACACCAAGGTGTGTGATACAAGAGACACCAAACTTGAGGCGGGACAGAATGGGAGACCAAAAAGAAATACGGAATTTGAAGTATCTCTACTATCCTTATTGTGACTACATTTCCCAGGTTCTCGTGAGCTCTCCGTTTTTCCATGGCTGCTGAGGTAGATTGTCTCTGGCCGTGGATGGAACAGATCCATTTCTCTGTCAAGGAGAAATCAAGATCACCCTTTAATTATTGAACTGTACGCGGAGAGAAAAGCAAACACAAAATCCTGACCGGCCTAACTCAACAATGGCGGTTTCACATTTTTTGAGGTATTCCCTTGGCATCTGACAGTAATTTGAATTACATCATGCGATATGGAAACTGCATGAAAGCTTTCTGCTATTCCCGTTCACATAACAATGGCACGGTAATGCCCCGTTTTCGCTTTTTGAATGTGCAAGTATAAACAAGTAGACGTAGGGCGTTTTCAGTGCGAGTGTGTGCTATGTATGTGTACGCGTGCGCGCGCGCGCCTGTATGTATGTAGCAGTGAGTGAATGAGTGAGAGAGAGAGAGAGAGAGAGAGAGAGAGAGAGAGAGAGAGAGAGAGAGAGAGTTGTATCCGTACATAACGGCGTGCGCGCGCGCGTGCGCGCGTGCGTGCTGTGCGCGCGCGCGCATGTACTTTCAGTGCATGTGCTTTTTTTCTATTTGACGCCATTTGAAATTAGCAAACTACCCTGGCACATTTCATTTGACCCTACTGATAATGTGATTGTTTCCAAAATGAAAACATCTTAAAAAAATAAATTTAGGGTATGAAATAGTGCTCTATCTAATCGTCGCAGGTCTGGAGGATTCTACCTCTAATTTGTCCCGTCTCCTCGTCACTTCATGTCTTTCAGGTCAGCATGCAGTGGGCATCCCTGTAGGTCATCCTGTGTCATCTGCTCCACCTGCCTGCAGTCGCAGTTGGAAGGGGCAATCTGCAGCTTGTGTGCACTAATGTAAAGCCTTGCGTGCCCTGTCAGAAGCATGAACATGGCGATATGATCTGCGCTACACACTTGATGCATGGAAAGCTTTTCTGCACTGTAATGACGACTTTGGTCAAGTCTGCTCTTAAAGGATACGTGTTCTCTGCCTCGTTCCCTGCTGCTGACAGTTTAGCGAGCTGGTTTTCAAATTCGGTTCCCATATTACAATTCCGTTCATGCTACCCAGCTTACATGATGGTACAAGAACCTATATTGCGAAAGTATTCACCTTAACACAGTACTCGTCTCTTCTAATCTGTCTATTAACATGGTTTCCAGGAACAACTGGGCATATGTGAAGATGTCCACCTGTCTGCAGCCATATTTGGAAGCAACTTTCAGGTTGACTGCCGCTACCTGAGCCCTCATCAACCTATGACTTGAGGTTAGAATGGTTCTTTCTGGTCTGTCTGAGATTTCATTCATTTTGCCTACGCATCAGGACATCTGACGCAGACTCCGGACCCTACTGCAGTTATGGCACATCCCTCTCTGTACCAGTGGACCCAGGTTTTTGTTAGTTTTTCTCAATCAAAACCAGTGTCAGCCTATCTTCAAAGTCCTACTTTCGACACAATGCCAGCAGACGGCGATGGTCTTAAGCGTTAGCTGGTGATGTGCCAGTGCGCAATGTGTGCTCAGCTCATTTGTTCTCAAATCTGTAGATTTTCGTTCTCTCTGCTCTCTTGTAGTTGGACTGAAGTTGTTTCTGTTGACGTGGACATTACTTCCACTGCACAGACCCTAGCAAACGTATCTGCTAGATACTTTCCTATCAGAAGCTGACATTTTCACGAGAGTGGTGATCTGATCCCTGCTTGCTTCAATGATGTGCGAGTCTGAATTTTCACAGCCTCTTTCTCAAAATTATAAATTCCAGTGTTCTCTCTTCAACGTTTCTTCACAGATTCAGCCTTTGCTATCAAGAACTATCGATCTGTAAAGAAAGAATCCTTGTCTGCTCAATCCTGTGTAGCTGTGTTTGGAGTTCCTGCTGTTGGGTGGGCTAGAAGGGCTCTTATGTTCTCCTGCGTACCCATGGCAATACATTTTCAGAAAGGTCTTAGCGGTGCAGAGTTGAACTCGTTAACATAGATGATATTCCGTCCCTGACGTCATATCCTGGGTGAGGCTACTGGCTGTCCTGAGCCATGCAATGGAATGGTCCTCTGGTAGAATTTAGTACGGATCCCTGGAGAGTGGCCCGCCCTATGTCCTGCCAAACACAGAGACTTGGATAAATTCTGACGAAAAATGAGTCGTTAACAATTAGAACAAAGTAAGTGATTGTGTAAGAAAACACAAAAGCCTTTAGGGCAGCTACACACATACACACAAACACGCGCGTGCACACACACACACACACACACACACACACACACACACACACCGTGGCTCTTAATACAAGACATTAAGCCCTAGCAAAAATGACTATTTCATGCGATGTGACTAAAGCCGTAGCTCTAGAAAAAGACAAATTAATCGCATGTAAAGAGGACTATCACTTTGAAAAGAAAACTATGCTAAAACAATACATGAGGAAAACGCTGAACCCTCTAATGTCAGAGCACATTAAATCTTAAGACCGAAAAAGCCTGTAATCCATTCGGAAGATGGATGCTACAACCGAAGTAAAAATGACCGACCAAGTGAAAGGAGACCGTAACCCCCTACACATGGAGACTATACCACATTTAAAAGGGCTCTAAGCCTGATGGAAGCAAGGGACTTCTGAGAAAGTATACTCATCCGTATCCAAGGACACTAAATCCTGCGGAAACAAGAACATACTAAACTGACAATGGTCACTCGATTGGACACTAGTTACCATAGAAGGACGACGCTAAACAAACAAGAAAGAGGACAGTAATGATTGTGAAGAAGGGAGGCTGAACCTCTGGAAGGTTGATACAAGCCATCCAAAGAGACGCTCAACCCCATGGCAAAACCACTAAACGAGAGGATACTAAATCCAGTGAGGACTGACATTAATTGCCAGATTAAACCAGATATTATGAAGGAAGGGCAGTACATCTATGTAAGGATCCACATGTTTACTGTGATTACCATGTCACGCGATCTGCTAACCAAAAGGACACTTGGTTCAGGGAGTACCAGGTGCACACTAGGGAATACAACAGGAATAAGTTTAAAGACTTCCCCCTGATCATTGCAGCTCAGCCCCAACATATCTGAAACATGCGTCCATGTTCCAGATCCCTGACGTATGAGACCTGCTACATGGCTGGGGTCAATCTTTCATACCTTTCCGGGAAGTATTCCTCTGGTACCCCCTGTTATGTGTCCTTGTGTGCCACAGCACATTGACGCAGGAAACTAGAACAGCCAGGGAAGGAAAACTGTTACTCTAGTGAATAGAAGAACCAGTCCACCAAACTAAGAAACTCCGTGAAAAAAAAAAAAACCAAACAAAAACGTGAACATGAATGTATGAAACGAAAACTGTAACCTTCTTGAACGATAGTTACGCTAACCTCATGAAACGAGGACACTAGCCTTTATGTCAGGAGGACATTAAAGTTTATAGATGAGGACAGTGATATCTTAAAGGGACAGAGTTACTAAATCTTGTGAGAAAATAGAATACTGAATTCGTGGAAATAAAACATTAAAACTATAAGAGCACTAAAACCCTATGGACGAACAGGACAGTATGAAAGAACGACACATAATTCCACGCAAGGAAGGTACTAAATCCAGTGAAAGGAGGGCACTAAATCCAGTGAAAGGAGGGCACTAAATCCTGTGAAAGGAGGACACTAAATCCTAATTAGGAAAAACACCGGAAGACCTATTAAAGGACAGTAATTCAAAGAGGAGACAAACCCCTTTGAAAAAAAAAAAAACTGGACGCTGAACTCTTTGGAAAGAGAACACTAAACCCTATGAAAAGAGGACAGTAAACCTTATGAAAGTAAACCACTATGTGAAAGGAGCACACTATACATATTCTGTATATACAATGACGATGAGGATATCTAATTCTAAGAAAAAAACCCCGCTCCATCCTGTAAACTAAAGGTAGACCTATCAAACCGCATGGGGCAATATCAGGATTGTGACCGCGTTGAAGTCAAGTCATTAAAGCAAGTCAACTCAAGTCGTTTAAAGCAAAACTAATTTACACAACCCTTGAATTACACCTAAAAACATTCCGGAAATTTTGTCAAAAAACTCTGATTCTGTAAAATCTTAAATCAGATAAAAATGTTAGTTTTCCTCAGAAATTCAAAGATCACGTCGGGTCGGGCCTCTCTGAACAAGGTTTTCATGGAGTCGTCTGTAAAATGTTGTATCTCACATCATGCAAGTCCCAACACTCTTAAAGAATATGTATCACAGTTATGTGGTTCATGACATGGAATGCACCGCGGAGCTTCCTCACCTTTTACGAGATAAGGATGTAAAAAAAGGAGTGGCCTGTAGGGCAACGGCACAAGACTTTTCTTTACGTCCGCCTCGGGAACATGGTAACAACTCTTTTAAGTTTGGGCGGATTTTAAACTGGTATTCACCTGCAAGTTCCGTTCCTCTTGCCAAAGATCTTTGACATAAGCTTGGGTTTGGGGTCTCAGATCAGTATGTGATGGGCAGTTAAGTCAATGACGGCTAACACAATAAACCAAAATACATTCGTGTAAGCGGCAGTGGTTAGCTACCATTTGTTTTACACAATCTACGAATCCCAAATCATTTGTGTGCATTCATATAACAGAGAATACTCTAATGCCTTTACCCCGTTATTACCATCAACAAAACATCGATTTAATAACGCATTAATTCGACCCGTCATTTCCTTTCAAAAGTTGAAAGACGGCAACAGTTTTGAGAATGTGTCTTACCTGCACCCATGTGTAGATGTCTGAACGCTGTCATCATGTTCCTTGTGGTGTGGCAGTATCATCTTGTCCCTGGCGTAACGGGCTCTTCTGCTAACATCTTATTCCTGGCTTAGGAGTGTCTTCTGCCGACATCTTGTTCCTGGCCGACAGTCTTCTGCCGACATCTTGTTCCTGGCCGACAGTCTTCTGCCGACATCTTGTTCCTGGCCGACAGTCTCCTCTGCCGACATCTTGTTCCTGGCTGACAGTCTCCTCTGCCGACATCTTGTTCCTGGCCGACAGTCTTCTGCCGACATCTTGTTCCTGGCCGACAGCCTTCTGCCGACATCTTGTTCCTGGCCGACAGCCTTCTGCCGACATTTTCTTCCTGACTGACAGTCTTCTGCCGACATTTTGTTCCTGGCTGACAGTCTTCTGCCAACTCTTGTTCCTGGCTGACAGTCTTCTGCCGACATCTTTTCCTGGCTGACAGTCTTCTGCCGACATCTTGTTCCTGACTGACAGTCTCCTCTGCCGACATCTTGTTCCTGACTGACAGTCTTCTGCCGACAGCTTCTTCCTGGCTGACAGCCTTCTGCCGACATTTTTTTCTTCCTGACTGACAGTCTTCTGCCGACATTTTGTTCCTGGCTGACAGTCTTCTGCCGACTCTTGTTCCTGGCTGACAGTCTTCTGCCGACATCTTTTCCTGCTGACACTCTTCCTGGCTGACACTCTTTGCCGAACATCTTGTTCCTGGCTGACAGTCTCCTCTGCCGACATCTTGTTCCTGACTGACAGTCTTCTGCCGACAGCTTCTTCCTGGCTGACAGTCTTCTGCCGACATCTTGTTCCTGGCTGACAGTCTCCTCTGCCGACATCTTGTTCCTGGCTGACAGTCTTCTGCCGACATCTTGTTCCTGGCTGACAGTCTCCTCTGCCGACATCTTGTTCCTGACTGACAGTCTTCTGCCGACAGCTTCTTCCTGGCTGACAGTCTTCTGCTGACATCTTGTTCCTGGCTGACAGTCTCCTCTGCCGACATCTTGTTCCTGGCTGACAGTCTTCTGCCGACATCTTGTTCCTGGCTGACAGTCTTCTGCCGACATCTTCTTCCCGGCTGACAGTCTCCTCTGCCGACATCTTGTTCCTGGCTGACGGTCTTCTGCCGACATCTTGTTCCTGGCTGACAGTCTTCTGCCGACATCATGTTCCTGGCTGACAGTCTCCTCTGCCGACATGTTCTTCCTGGCTGACAGTCTTCTGCCGACATGTTCTTCCTGGCTGACAGTCTCCTCTGCCGACATCATCTTCCTGGCTGACAGTCTTCTGCCGATCGTTTGTTCCTGGCTGACAGTGTTATGCCGACATCATGTTCCTGGCTGACAGTCTCCGCTGCCGACATCTTCTTCCTCGTGGTGATCTCTCTGGTTGCCGTACTTTGCTCGATGCTGCTCTAGGATTTGTTTGTCACCCTCCTTCCCTGCAAAGTCGTCTTCTCTCTCTCCCACCAGATTGTCTCTGGCTCCATGGGTTCCTAACTCCTATCACACAGAAATAATGAAGTTATGACAAATCAAATCATACAGAAATATAAACAAACAAAACAAAAAAACAGCATGCTCTGTGGGTCTCTTTTATGGTAATGTATACAGACATGTTCCAGAATTTTTTTTTTCCCCAAATTACCGATATTTTTCCTCTGATGCTCTGTCCATCATCCTGCTGACGGGTTTGGCAAGGGATGCACACAGCCTTTGGGTGTTATCTTCTTGTCTGACTTCTGGCTTGGAAAGGCTGGATAACGGTAAGGTAGCATTCGCCGACTACATGGAAAGTCCTGCTGGCAGCGGGAAAGACTGTAAACCGGGATTCTCTTCACAGGGCAAACTAGACACTTTCCAAGAGCTTCGCTGTGTTTGAAGTTATACTATACTGTCTTTACCTGTCAGCAGGACAGCAATGAGTGAGGCTGCGGAATGCACACAGTTGTTGCTTGACATTGGCACTTTTCACCCGGTGGGCTCTGCAGTCATGCAATATGGGCTGGTAAACCCGTATGAACGCTCCATTGGAGGGACTATCGTGTCACATCAAGTCGCCTTTATACAATGCCATCTGCAAGAGAGCAATTGTGTCCGTTGATGGAAAGTGCGTGCTAGCGCCCTTTGTGAACACAGAGCAGGCTTCAAGGGTTGTGCAGGATTGCTCACGGCTGGTTTGTCTAGCAATTGAGGAGAATATTAATTGTATGTGTGCTATCCCTAACCTTTGGGTTATCTTGTTTTTATTCACTTCACCAAAAGTTTGCAATCAAGTTTTTAAAAAAATCCCCTCGTAAATGCATTTTCATGTTTATGCGCCGTTTACTTTCAGCATTGTAGAATGGACAGCAGCCTACATGACAACGACGAGTGGAATGCCTAGTAGTTTAGATTGCACAAGAAAGACTGACCAGATTACCCTCCCAACAGGAACTGCCCATTGTACCAGTCACACACTGCGAAAACAGTAATGAAAGAGAGAGGACACGGCAATAATGAATGTGCAATGATGAACTTTTTTTTATGCATCGCTATATATGCGTGTTACATGAAAGAAATCTAAATTTCGTATTTGCTCTTCTGAAAGGTTTAAGCTATATTGCACACAATACCTTTTAGAAAATTGAGACCAATATTTCTTGCACGTTCTTTTAAGTGTTTCATGTTGTATATTGCCAAATATATAACGGGAAAAATTCGATCTGCGTTTCTTACAATTTGAAAAGAACCGTGGTCAACATACCATGCCTCGGCACATGGTTGATCACTGGCCTCCAGTACCTGTTCCTGACAACGTGGGTCCTTGGCATCTTCACTGACATCAGCTGTTCCAGAGGTCATGCACGCATTTATTCCTTGCACAAATGACAGGCCAGAGAGTATGACACGCCGTTGAACGATTCCGGTGTCTGGGTCTATCACAAAGTAAGCCGTGGTCACGACCTCAGTATTTTCCTATCCATCTTTACACTTGAACATAAACCATATCCACCAAGGATTTAAACTTGAAAAACGAAAACCAGAACGCAGACCTGCACTATCACTTTCACATGCATCGCCTAAATGAAAGGGCCGAGGTCTGGGGACATTTATGGTCGAGGAACCATCGGGCATGAACAAAAGCCACAAAGGCACAGTTCTCGTTCAAATGACTGTGTTCTCCCGACACATGAGGAGCTGGTGTCACGCTCGCTGAGAATGGTTTACCAATATCTCCAATCCTCTTGCTCCTCAATCTGTTATGAAAAGATAAATACCCTTTGTTAACCGTCTCCATGATGCTCAAAAACTCCTGAAATGGCATCCATCAATGGAACACAACTGAGGACGACTAACAATTCTGGTTAACCACACAAAATCACCTTGATTAATAAATCATCAGGAAAGGCGATCATGTCTGGAATGAGTAACAGTGGTCATCCGAGAGACTAAAACATTTACATGAATATAGAAACATTTTTCAGGTCAGGCCTTTAGGTATTCCAAACTCATAAACAGATAACACACAGGGGTAGTGTTGGAGGATCTCCATGGATGTGAAATATGAAACAAGCAGTATGTACACCGCACACAAGGCAATGCCACAGAATGTAGAATGCCCTGCATGAGCTGCAACATCTGATCGCCATGTCGGCCTTTCTGTACAACAAGGGATACCCGAGGGTACAGGTGATCACAAGGAAACACTTTATGAACAGGCCCGTCATAAAGCATCTCCTCTGGTACCACTCAACTGGAACCTTTGTTACACAGATATCCGACACTGGACACCAGAACAGCCATGCGTCAGGCGGGAAGGCCAGTGGACCCTGTGCTCCATGCTCCACAGTTCCACTACCTTCAATGAGCCGCCTGACGAGCACCTACGAACAGCACCTTGTCAAGCTGAGTCGACCACACAAAATGGCATGGAAAACCACACAGATCCATCCAGACCACTTGATGTGTGCACTTCAGAGACAGGTCTCTGACTACACTAAGCTCAGAATTCCCCATCCATAGAGAAGGCCACCATCACGTCGTCCTGCACGTCCTCCAGCCTTGCCAGGACTTACAGGATAGTTTGCTCTATAATACAATATACTCACAGGTGAAAAAAAACGTTTGACCAGTTTCGCCACTCCAGACATGACCTATCCTAACCACCACGTGTAAAATGGCAAACCATCCTGACGCCTGAATTTCTGAACACCCTCTGTTGTGTCCCACTGACAGATGTAATGAAAGAAGACATCGCACACAATGATTCGTGCTCACAGAAGACACTCAGCATTCCATGATGCAGAATCACACTAACCTCAGCGATACGTGCCAGCGACTGACTGAAAACCAGACTCCTCACACATCTAAAGAACCCGGTTATTGTCAGAGAACCCCTCTGAGATGGACTTTCCCACGCACACCTCGGCACCAGCACCAAGGCGCGGCAATCGACAGTCAAACTCGTCAGGTCTGAAGACCCGGGCACACAACTCTGTTTAGATCGCAACGGACAGAGCCAGAGATATACGAAGGCAATGCTGAAAATGCACAGGGACTCAAACAGCCTCAAAGCCTTAGCTCGCGAGAAGAGATTAAATCACTTAGAAATTATTTGTCGGACTATCAGACTGACTGGCCATGCATTTGGAAGGAAGGAACACATGACGTGATGACCTCGCAGAATTGTTGAAGTCACCCCAAACGTGTGAGGCGCTGCAATCAAATGGGAATATATACCTTAGTCAACGACGTCAACAATAAGGTCCGTATTGAGCACAGCACTCATTTTTTGGCATTTGAAACAATGTCACACACACACACACACACACACACACACACACACACACACACAGAGGCAGAGAGCGAGAGAGAGAGAGGGAGAGAGAGTAGAGAGTGTAGTAGTAGCAGCAGTAGCTATAGCAGTGGTGGTAGTAGTAATAGTAGTGACAGATATAGTATTGACGATGATTGTACACTGACATATGGGAAAATGTTGCACCAGCAACATTTCGTGTGAAAGTCGTGGTGGGCAACCGACATTTGTCCAAGTGCAACGGAATATTCATTCGCACTATGTGGCTGCGCCTTCAGGAACGCTCACTCACGGTGGGTGTACGTAAGTAGTTACTATTGTCAGTACAGATCTTAACGCTTTCCTACAAGCACTTGATCAGAAAAAAAACCACCAAACACAACCAAGGTCACATAGGGACTGCCAGTGCTGGCACCACGACAGGGCGAGACAAAAATGTGCCTACGTAGGGCCTATGAGGTGCTAGAAAGAGCAGCGGGGAAATAATGGATGTACGGAATTGATACGAATAAAGAGACATGAAAAGACGTGGTGAACAGGAAAATACTGAAACGAAGCTAAGGACACATCAAGATATTGCATCATAAATTATATCGAAGGCGATAAATGACACGCTGAAATGGTAGGCCTAACTATCGTAAAGGCATGAAAGTGATGGTACAAACCGGTCAAACACGAATGAAAAATAAGGGAGGGGGGGGGGGGGGGGGGGGGGATTCACAGCAAGATAATCATGGAACCGACTTTTTGCACGACAGACAAACGTCACTAGAGATAGTCACTGTCAACAATATCAGTTTTGCCAGATCATACAGAAAATATATCTATTCAGACGACTTTTTGTTCCAAGTTCCTGACTTTTCTCCCTGATACCACGGTCAGACACTGAGGACTTTCTTCCAAATCATCGAAAGTCAGGCGCTCATTTAGGACAACAAACTGGCGCAGCTGGCACTTAACTCATTTGTCTTTTTCCACACCAATTCTGTTTGCGTTTTTTTTCCTTTGAGGTTATTAAAACCGCAGAGACGGCACTCGACAGCTGCGGGAACCCAACCTATGCATTGGTAATAAAAATCAGAGAAAAGTCCTCCCACGATGAATAAAATTCAAATCAATTATCCCCATCTCGTTCTTTCCTTTGGGGCCACTAGCAGCCTCCGAATTCCTTTGAGGATGGTCTGATGCCAGCAAACCACCCAACGGGCCCGGAATTAATTTTTTGTTTTTGTAATTTTACTGGTGTCAATATTAAGCATGAAGAGTACGTCTCGCACAGCTGTGGCGTTTGATGCAGCACACGCTGTCGTGCCAGTTCCCATTGTAGTACTTCAGAATGGCGCTGTACTGAACTGAGCCTGCTTATGCTTCTTGACGGGAGTTTTTCCTTCACTTTTTTTTTAAATAATTCGAGATAATATGAGTAGATGTACAGAAGTCTTATAATCATCTTGATAGCACCTGCTAATAGGCCTACTGTGCAAAAAATATGTCAACACAATACAGAGAGAGAGAGAGAGAGAGAGAGAGAGAGAGAGAGAGAGAGAGAGAGAGAGGAGGTGGGGGGAGCCAAATGTTTTTGAACTTGGCTATCGGTGGCCTACATTTAATGTGAGAGTTCGCAAAGTTCTATAGAATTTTCCTTAGATATGGGTAGAAATATATAATGTAAATATCCAAATTAGTATAATTTTAACCATGTGACCTTTTCTTTCTCTTTCAATTCCTTAAGCTCCACATCAGTCACACCTCTCTCCTCTTCGTGAAAAATTACGAGAGAGAGAGAGAGAGAGAGAGAGAGAGAGAGAGAGAGAGAGAGAGAGAGAGAGAGAGAGAGGACAGACAGTGAGTGAGTGAGTGAAGGCAGGTCGGGTAGGCAGGAGAGGGGGTTGCACGGAACCAGCTCCCAGCAACCCATTCCAATCCTTTTGGGCTGGCAAGAGTACACTGCCAAGATCTCCCCCGCCACACACACCTCCTCCCCTTCCTCCACTTGGTAGGGACTCCAAGGTCCCCTTTAGAAGCCTCCTCTCTTCGCACGATACTTATCCAGGTCCTGATATTAATCTACTACTCAATGGGGGAAACAAATGCCAGCCCCCCCCCCCCCCCCCAAAAAAAAAAAAAAAAAAAAAAAAAAAAAAAAAAAACCCAAACTTGCAAACACTTCGTAGGATAAGGGCGAGAAGGAACAGTAAATGTCTTGACACGCGCGTGAAACACACACGCAAACACACGCAAAACACACACACACACACACACACACACACACACACACACACACAAACAAGAACGTGCTGTGAAGAAAGCAGCAGCACAGCCACATCAGCGGTAACGACGGTTGTGAACTGCGCGGTGTGGGACAAAGACCCACTATGCAACTTTCCATCAAGACATGCTTCTTTTTTCGTCCGACTTCAAGGCCAATGTAAGTAAACTGCCTGCGCGTGTTTAGCTGGCATTTATAGACGTTTAGGGCGTGTTCTAATCAATTTGATGAGGAGCAGAATGACTAGATAGAAAAGTTCTATCTGAAGTTAAGTTAAGTGTAGAGAGTGTGTGTGTGTGTGTGTGTGTGTGTGTGTGTGTGTGTGTGTGTGTGTGTGTGTGTGTGTGTGTGTGTGTGTGTGTGTGTGCGTGCGTGTGTGTGTGCGCTCGTAGCGCGCGTGCAGTGGAAGAAACGGGAGGGAAGGGGGCTTTAAACATGTTTCGATCTTCAATGTGATGCAGTTTCCCACATGCACATAACAATAAGCGCGCTGGCGCGCATACACACACACACACACACACACACACACACACACACACACACACGCGCGCGCGCGCGCGCACGCGCTTCTTGCACACACACACACACACACACAGCGCGCGCGCGCGCTTCTGAGATTTTCAGGGCAGCAACGCTATCTGTGGCTGACTAAATTCGGTAAATTTGAGTTAAGAGCTAAGTTAACGGGCATCCGTCATACAGTCAAAATTCATCGGCTCTCTCAGGATCGAGTCTTTTATTAAAATGGTATGACATGCTGACAGAGCGTTTATTTATTTCTTCCGCGTGAAAGGGCACAACGGCGTTACTGATTTCAAAACGTACACAGCACTCGTTGTGGCACAGCTTTCTTTTTTTTTTTCAGGCACTCTCAAGTGCACAGTTTCCCATTAAAAAAATTCATATCAGCGATGGGAATTGGGACGGTGGATTACGAAATCCTGATGCCTTGAGCTGAGAGAAAGCTCATCATATATCGTATCATACCAATAATTCGGCCTATAGATTTGTTAAGCTTTTGCCTGAATGCTCAGGGATAATACGATGATAGTTTATCTTCTTTCGGTAATGAGTATGCACCTGCTTAATTAATAGTTAGGATGGGGCGGGGGATGAAAAAAAAAAGTATAGTTGAAATACTGTGTGCGTGTGGTGTGTGCGCGCGTGTGTGTGTGTGTGTGTGTGTGTAAGGAGGGGCCAACAATGGCCTCTGAGGAGGAGGGGAAGCTGGAATGGAAAGGACGGCTTTTTAAAAACTTGTCCTCTGGAAGAAAGTGAAAGTGAGTTAAACAGGATGGGGGGGGGGGGGGGGGGGGGGGGGGAGGCAGGTAAAATGAGGAATAACTTCCCCAAATTCTTCTGGCTTGAAAATTCAGACATGGCGGTGAAAAAAAAAAAAAGAGGATAACTCAACTTTGCAAATATATTTTAAAACAAATCAGCCATGCTCAATTCCATCATTTAAGTTTGAAAATTCCCACTTTAATATGGAGGAAAAGAGCAAATGATTGAAGGGAATGTCGCAGCGACATGGAGGGATACCTTTCCAAACCCCTTTAGTTCGTATGAGAATTCAGGCTATGACAATGAAAAAATGATGGGTGCAATTCAACCGTGCAAACGCAAAGTGAAAAACAAATCTACCAGTGTTCAATTCAAATCATTCAGATGTTAAAATTCCCAGTGGGTGGGGTTAAGATAGCAGACAGGGGAGGGGTGTGGGGGGGGTGTGGGGGGGGGGGGGGGAGGGTAAATCAAGCTAACCTGATGTGCAAAGACCAGGCTCGAATGAGCATGCGTGTTGAATTAGACTCCGTTACCTCACTGTTCAATTTGTCATTCAAGTTATTGGTCACCCTCTTGACCTCTTCCAGCAAATCTCAGGTTCCGAGCTCCCACCCCTCCTCCCCAATCCTGCATTATTTTAGTCGGCTTCGAAATGCGTTTGTTTCCATAAGGACAAAACACACAAAAAAAAAGTGTGAATACGATTTTGGAGAAGATTTCCTTTTGTACCCCCTTCCAACACAAAACGTTCTTTTTGGGCAACACGAAGAAGAGTTAAGACGCCGAACACTACAGTAGAAGGCACATTCATTCGCATTCCGTTTTGATAAATTCTTGAATCATTTCTCGCTCCTGAGTGGGTGGTGGGGGGGAAGTGTATAAAATGGAATGTTTCGTTGTTTCGAGAGCACTGAATCTTCAACAAAATAAACACACTATTTGGCATAATCCAATTACCGACCCTTTTATTTTAACGAAAAGCTCTCTTTCAAAGAGAAGTTGCCTACAAAAGGTTTGAATAAGGGTGTGTGTGTGTGTGTGTGTGTGTGTGTGTGTAGGGAGGGGGGATCCATAAATTCTAGGTTTCCGGGTAACAGGGAAATATTATGAACCGTACACGGGTGGATTCTGCACTGTCTATCTCGCCAGTTAACAAAAATACATTTACTCACCGGACAAGTGCTTGCTTTCCAACATGGCGTGAAGGCGCACCGCAGCAGGTTTGAACTGAGGGGGATCAAGCGTACTCACACCGGACAACGCTCAGCTCATTGGACAGCAGAAACCACGTGATACCACAAACTCACAAGGCGTTTATTTCACGTGCGTGTCGTGCCAGAGATTCAAAGACCCTCTTGGCAAGTTTGGTCACACACACACACAGGCACACGCACACGCACGCACGCGCGCAGACACACACACACACACACACGCACACGCACCGCGCGCGCGCGCGCGCACACACCACACACACACACACACACACACACACACACACACACACACACACACACGTCTCTCTTCCTCCGTCCCTCCGACTTATGTCCAGACAAGTCTTTCTTTAAGTAAGCGTCTCTCTCTCTCTCTCTCTCTCTCTCTCTCTCTCTCTCTCTCTCTCTCTCTCTCTCTCTCTCTCAGGAAGCGTCTCTACTACTTCTCTGTCTCTGTCTGTCTGACCCTGTCTCTATCTCTATCTTTGTCTGTCTGTCTGTCTGTCTGTCTGTCTGTCTCTCCCTCTCTCTCTCTCTCTCTCTCTCTCTCTCTCTCTCTCTTGTCCGGTCTATTCCCTCTTTAAGGAACTCTCTCTCTCTCTCTTCTTTTAAGTAAGCGTCTCTCTCTCTCTCTCTCTCTCTCTCTCTCTCTCTCTCTCTCTCTCTCTCTCTCTCTCTCTCTTGTGTTTCACTTAATTTTTCAAGTCTTTGATTGTATATAAATATCTGAAAGCAAAGAAAATGATGGACGGAGTGTTATAATGTCATCTCTCTCTCTCTCTCTCTCTCTCTCTCTCTCTCTCTCTCTCTCTCTCTCTCTCTCTCTCTCTCTCTCAATGTCCAGACGTGTCCTTCTTCGAGAAAGAGTCATTTTACCAATGAGGGAGACAGAGAGAGAGAGAGAGAGAGAGAGAGAGAGAGAGAGAGAGAGAGAGAGACAGAGAGAGAGGGGGGATGAGGGGCGGCCCCGGGGAGGGATGGAGAGGGAGTATGCCACCAGGGCTTAATATCTCTTTTGCACATGATTATTATGAATCATTTTTTTTTCCATTGTGTTTTTATGCCTACAAATCTTCTTGCACTTCTGTGTGTGTCATCTCCACCCGAGGTCTGTGTCAAGCATAATAACTCCCAGTATTGTATCTGTGGTGAACAATATGGACGGTTGGTGGGGTATGTTTGCCCTTTCTTAGCTGCCCTAAAGACTGATGTGACTGACAATGCAGGAATTATTAAACAGCAGAGCTGAACACACCGAGTGTTAACATCTTTTGACCTCCCTTGTATTACAAAGAAATCGTCAGATGCAGGCCCAAAGATTTCTTCCTATAGTTTTTGTCCTGTAACAATTATGCCAGTTCTTAAGCGACTTATTTCCTTGTGGTACTTTCTTGTATACAGCTTCTTTTGTTCGCTGGATGCTTTTAGGTGCCGTAGGATTCTGCTTTTCATCCCTAGATGATAGGAACACCACAGAATTATAAGTTGTTTATTTTAATTTCATACCAAGGGGGGAACTAGTGACACAATCTTTTCAATTACAGAGTTGCATTGATTAGAAAATCTTTGCATAATAAACACATCTTTCATTTTAAATCGTAGCATGTTAAACACACGCAATGTCCGATTAGTTAACAATTGCATACAATAATGTTGTTGTTGTGTCTGTTTCCGCTCCAGTTTTTCAATCAGTATGTCAGTAGAAGTACGGATGTTTAGTATAAGAAACTGAATACCAAAAATATATTTTTGGGGTTTGTTAGTTGTTTATTGCGTTTTCATACAGTTGATCACTGATCGGTGTCAGTGTTCCTACTGTGTTAAACAACAGGAGTTAAAGAGAAGCCTATCATTACTGTATGACAAAGGACCTACATAATAATTCTACATTTGGTACTCTCTCTCTCTCTCTCTATATATATATATATACACACGTAATCACATAGAAGCGCCCGCACTTGCACAGACAAATCAATCTTAGTATATGACCTGAGGCACAATATATATCACTCCTGCGAAAGATGCTCAGTCCTCTGTTGTTTTTATTTTACAGGAGTGTGTGTGCGCGCGCGCACACACACTACTTTCCGTTGTATATTAAAAAAAAAAATAAAAGCACGATTTTGAATAAGTGAAAAATACTTACGGAACAACAACAGACACCAGTAGACATTCCCATTTGTTTATGGTGGTATGCCTGCTCGAAGGAGGACAAACCTGAACATATAACGCACACACAGGGTACCGAGAGAGATTGCAAGAGTGCTTGGATCTGGTCGCCAATCGTTCGGAAAAAAAAAGTAAACAAAAACAAAAAAGAGACCCCAAAGAAAAACACACTGAAATTCCCTTATGTCAATTCAGTGCAGCCGATCTACTTCGAATAGATGAAAAAAAAAAAAAAAAGAAAGAAAATATCGTACCCTTAAATCATTCTTCAACGGCTGTCGTACAAACGTTACAAGTGAGAGAGTGTTAACAACCCAGCGAATGCCGTAGGGATGAAAAGACCACGAGTGGGAAATCCCATGATCTCTTTCGTCGGGTTATTGCTGATTTATCTCTGGGTAAAAATGTCCTTTTCTCATGATTACCCCCCGACAGGTACACATCGTGTGTCGTCTTGCTCGTATATTCGTTTTTCAATACGACACTTCCTCTTACTGCTTTGTTCTTCTTCGTCTTTCTTTTTTGTATTCCTTGTTTTCGTCCTCCTTTTTTGTCCTCCATCCTCTTGCCTCCGCCTACTACCCATTTGAATCTTCTCAACATCTTTTTAAGACTCCTGCTCCTCACACTTCTCTTACCTTCTCTTCCCTCCTCCTCCTCCTCTTCTTCTCTTCTTCTCTCCTCTCTCCCTCTCTCTCTGCTACTCCTTCTCATGTTTCTTCTCCGCCTCCCCCTCCTCTCCCTTCCTCCACCTCTTTCTTCGTCTTCTCTTTCAGATTTATCTTTCTTTCATTCTGTTTCTATCATTTCATTTTCTCTCTCTCTTCTTGTCTCTTTCTCTCTCTTCTCTCTCTCTCTCTCTCTCTCTCCCCCCTTCGCTAGACTCATAGTTCCCCCCTCTTTTCTGCTGCTTGTCGTCCTCCTCCTTCTCGTAGATGTCTCTTTTCCCCAACCCCATCCCCCTTCGTGCTTCCACCCTCTTCTTTTCTATTGTGCTCTTATCCTTTGCCTACCTAGGGTTTCATTTTCTCTTACTCCTCTTCAGATAGAGGTGTGTGTGTGTGTGTGTGTGTGTGTGTGTGTGTGTGTGTGTGTGTTGTAGACTTCTTTCTTCCTTCCACTCCCCTGCCTTCTCAAACTCTTAACACTACTCACCTCTTGTCCATCTTGTTATTTCATTCCCTTTCTCTGCCCATCTTCAGGTGTTCGCTTCAGGTCACGGTCATACCACGATCAGCGTTATGGCAACAGCATCGGATCTCCTTTGGCAAACAGCGATTAGACCCTTTTTTTATTCCATTTTTTTCAGTCGAACAAGGTTTGCAGACACAATACTTACTATACATGGGTTTGATCATATAAACACATACACTGTGTCAATATCTAATACAGTAGTTGATAATAGGCTTTGTGTAAACTTAATTCTCTTGTTCACCACACAATATTGCTAAGCATAAACATATTATTGTCATTTATATAATAGTTAATCACCAATAAATTGCAGAACTTAATTAAGCTGTCCACATACCATTATGAATATATAATTGGACAAGATCAATCACCTTATGGTCAATGCTGGCTTGGGTCAACCAAAGGTAATAAAAAAAAAAATCGTACATCGTTTTGCAAAAAAAGTTGTGTTCTTGTGTGTAAATAGTACATGACTTTTATCAATCAGCAAAAAAAACTCTTTTAGAACAGTGTGTTTACTTTTTTTGGTCTTAATCAGTTTGTATCAAATCTGTGTGTGCTGCCCATTTCAGTACAAATTTATCATATTGCATAGAAGTGTTTCATACATATTTGTCTATCTGATAAGCTTCTTTTAAATCTCTTAAGAATAATTGAAGTGGTGGGTTTACGTTTCTTATTCTGCATTTATAGAGTATACTCAGCTAGACAGAAGATGAGCAGAAACGTTATCCGTTTTTGTTTTGTTGTCATTTCCAAAGAGTACCAGTACCTGATTTAGTTCCAGTCTATCAGAATTTGCACATTTTCCTTTATGTACTCTGTAAATTCTGTCCATAAACATTGCACATGTTGACATTCCCACAAGTAGTACAAAACAGAATCTTTAACATCTTCACAAAAGCTGTAGGTCTGGTCATTTCCTGTTTGGTTTTCACCAGTCGAAATTGGGCAAATGACTGATTGTCAGATTATGGATCCTGGTTCATGTTGTTGAAGATCAGTTCTAGTTAGGCTGATCGTTTATATTATATTTTGTTTTAGCTGAAAGCTAGGACATTATTCAAGGAGATGCAAACAACGGGCGGTATTCACATTTTGGCTTTCCCTGGTCGTCTGACGCCACACGTCAAACCGTTCAAACTTGAAGGAACAAAATCTGCAAATCAGTGTGTTCCCTGACAACTGGATGTTTGTGCAGAGGAAGTCAGACAGATGGGTGAAGAGATCAGAAAACAGATTGATGCATGCTTTCACACACACACACACACACACACACACACACACACACACACACACACACACACACACACACACACACACACACGCACGCACGCACGCACGCACGCACATACACGCAACACACAAACCAAAACAAAAACACACCTATGCACTCGCACACACATACCCTATAACACACACACACACACACACACACACACACACACACACACACACACGCGCGCGCGCGCGCGCGCGCGCACACACACACACGCACGCACACACACACACACACACACACACACACACACACACACACACACACACACACACACACACGCACACACACACACACAGAGGAAGAAGAACCAGCCTGACAACATCAAGTGTGGACAGCACTGGACATCCCTGACCTGTTCCCGAATTCAGGACACAGCTCAGATGATGGCGACAGAAATCAGCGTCAGTGTCCACTTGCCTACCTCTCCCCCCTCCCCTTCACCATCCCCGACCCTCAGCCCGTCTCTGCTTCGCACTCTTCCGTCCCTTCCTCCATGCCCCTCCTCTGCACTTCCTTGTAGGATTCCGGACTGAATGAGTGAGAGCGAGTAAAATGCACGGGACATATCGCCATCACTGGTCTACATGATGTCTGGAAGACAGGGAGACAGAGGAGGAGAGAGAACTCTGAACTCGGAATGTATTAATGAATAGGCCATTGGCCCATGTCATAGTGGGCTGTCACAAAGTATACATAGCAATAGAACTATTGGACATATGGCATGAATAACACAAGTGTTGTACTCAAATTCCAAACATTTCACCCTTGGTTCAAAATACTGTGGCGCACCTTCAAAGCCCTGTTTAAAAAAAAAAAAAGTGCAAGGCGTACATTCAATGTGTTGTGTTCAGATGCAAACAACATTGCCAAACTGAGAGGGACTACTGTAGTATTTGGGTGGGATGTATTTGTCCCTTCATTCTTGATAAGCCGGACATGAAGGGGAGAGAGAGAGAGAGAGAGAGAGAGAGAGAGAGAGAGAGAGAGAGAGAGAGAGAGAGAGAGAGAGAGAGAGAGAGAGAGAGAGGAGAGAGAGAGAGAGAGAGAGAGAGAACTTGGCTGTCGGTGGTTAATATTTAATGTGAGAGTTCGCAAAGTTCTATAGAATTTCTCTTAGATATGTATAGAAATATATAATGTAAATATCCAAATTAGTATAATCACAACCATGTGACCTTTCTTTTCTTTTTCCATTCCTCAAGCTCCACATCAGTCACATCTCTCTCCCTCTTCATGAATAATACGAGAGAGAGAGAGAGAGAGAGAGAGAGAGAGAGAGAGAGAGAGAGACAGACAGACAGACAGACAGACAGACAGAGACAGACAGATAGACAGGCAAAAAAAACAGACAGACAGGTAGGCACTCAGACAGACGGACAGACAAAGAAAAACAAGAAAGGGGAGGGAGGAGGGACGGTGGATGGTCAAGACAGTGAGAGTGGAGTAAGATCGTGAGAGACAAGCAGAGAGAGCGAGAGCCAAAGAATGAGCGGAGGAAAAGGATGGGAGTCTTGAAAAGGAGGAGGAATTGAAGAAGGATGAAGTGGGTGGCACAGGAGGCAAAGCGATGAAGAATGAAGATGAATGAGGAGGACAAAAACAAAGGAAACAAAGTTGTTTTTTTTCTAAAGACAAAGAAAAGAGCGGGAGGCAAGAGGATGAAGATTGGAGAAGAAAAAGGAGGACGTAAACAATAAAAACAAAGAGAAGAAAAAACAGACGAAAAAAAAAAGGAACAAAGGAAGAAGAGGAAGATTCGAATCGAAAAAACAAAACAAAAAAAAACAACCACAAAAAAAAAAAGGGGGGGGGGGGGGGGGGATGAAAAAACAAGCAAACAAACAAAGCAACACAGAGTATGGCTTTTCTGGCAATCAGGAGAAGAGAACATTTTACCCCAAAAGGTAAATCAACAACAACAACCCAACGAAAGCGATGATCGGATTTCCCATTCGTACTTTTTTCATCTCTACGACATTCACTGAGTTTGGAGATATTGTCAACACTCTCTCACTTGTAACTCTTGGATGACATACCTCTTGAAGAATATTCTAGGCACACGATGACTTGTTTTTCCTTCTTCTATTTATTCGAATAAGATCGAGGGCATTGAAATACCGTTAGTCGAATTTTTTTTTTTTTTTTTTTTTTTTTTTTTTTTTTTTCCGTGGGTTGTCTGTTTGTTTGATTTTTCGAACGATTGATGACCAGATCCAAAGCAGTCTAGGAATCTCTCTCTCTCTCTCTCTCTCTCTCTCTCTCTCTCTCTCTCTCTCTCTCTCTCTCTCTCTCTCTCTCTCTCCCTCGAGAGAGAGAGAGAGAGAGAGAGAGAGAGAGAGAGAGAGAGAGACAGACAGACAGACAGACAGACAGGCAAAAAACAGACAGATAGGCACTCAGACAGACGGACAGACAAAGAAAAACAAGAAAGGGAGAGAGAGAGAGACAGTTCCATCGTCGCGTGATCGCACACTATTCGTTTTCCTGCAGCCATTGCAGAAATTTCCATTTCTGCGATATTCTTGGCGCAATATTCTTAGACTTGTTGTAATGGACATAGCCAAATGTAGCTCACAATTACTGGTCTTGGATTTGTCTTCTAGGTCCATGATTTGGCAGTTACTCTCAGCTGTTTCTCCTTTTGCATTACATGTATATTTCTTATGTAATTAACAGGTTTGTTTTCGTTACACTGAAATGTGTGGAACGTCTGACATATGAAACGTCACACACATTGTGTTTTGGTTCTGAACCTTGACAAAACCTTCACTACGAAACCACCCGTGACAGAGACGTATTTTCATTATGCGCAATGAGATGTATAACTAGATTGTCAATGGACAGAATGTATGGAACCGGACTCTAAAAATAGTAGTGACACATGTATGTGAAGGCTAATAAAACTGTACACAAAAGCAAAATAGGAAAGGGGGGGGGGGGGGGGGGGGGTTAGGACAGGTAGGAGGGAGGTTTCTATTTGGTATATACATATTCGCATGGATAAACAATTAGTGTTGTCCCACAGAGCACGATTAGCTATTGGCAAAACAAGATGAATACAGAAGAATAACCAATTGATAAAGTTGGAGAAGTAGTGAATTGTGTTCTTGCGGGCAAAACATGGACATCAATCAACGCATTTTCTTCAACTAAAGAACTTTTTCCATTGCATTTTCCATGTGTGTAGACATAATCCGAGGTAAGAATCTCTCTTCCAATCCTAGCTTAGGAATGCTGTCCTAAAATGTACTCGTTTTTCCGTGTTTTTGAACACAACTTCTTGACGTGACGTGGTACACGTCTGCTTCGCATCGTGGAGTGATGTCATAGAACCTAATCTCAGGTTTCTGTGAGTGCGTTTGTCAGGTGACAATCCTTATTTGCTAAGTATAAGTCTTATGTCTACTCTATAAAACGCTCTTTGTCGTACTATTCGTTACCAGCGAATCTGTTTGCGTTCGACTGTGGCCTCTTCCCTGTGCATTCACTCCATTCGCAGATTAATCACAGTCAATAGTTCAAGGGCCGATTTATCATGTATGGTCTTTATTTTTATCTCATTGCTGTATAGTGTTTTCTCTTCAAGGTGATTTAGACACATACGTATTCACACTTGAAAAGACACACACACACACAACACACCACACACACACGACACACGATTAACAAAATGGTATGGGTTATACAAGCTTCCCACACCAGATTGACGGCTAACTATAATAACGGATGATACAGGCTGACCAATAGATGGTGGAGAGAATTAGAACTGAAACAATGCACAATAACCTACTGAACGCTTGTGGTTTAGTCTCTTAGACGTTAATTATGAACGATAATTGAACTGCTAATTGAAAAGGGCAGAATGTCCTTTTTCTCTGTCTTTTTATTGCATGTACTATAGTTCGCTACTGCAAAGGCGGGAAAAGTTAGTCACCGCGTGTGTCCACTTGATTCAAAGTCGCTTGTGGACTCTCATTGCTAATAATTTCTAGTCTTTTTATGTTTGTCGAAAATCTCGCTTCCTTCCAGATCACTCTGATCGCAGTTTGGTTATCTTTTAAGACTTCTTTGGTCTTGGAGTAAGCGCAGATGACCAGCAAAGCAACGTCATATACATTGGTAAATAACTCGATTCGACCTGTCTATCGACTTTTGAGAAGGGTATTGCAGGTGTGAGGGGTCGATGTGGTTGGGGAAGGATTGTAAGGGAAGGGTTTAGACAGCTGACCTGCAGCAGTGATCCCGTCCCCCAACGCCAGGTGTGATGGAGAAAAGATGGACAGGGATGGTAGGGTAAGGGGAGTGGAGGGAGGTGAAGACGGAGAAAGACGGAATAGGAGTGAGCATGGTAGGTCTCTCTCAGACCAGGAACACATTCGCTAGTCCGGTCAGTTTGGAGTAATTTCTTTCTTTTATGTAAAAGAACACTAATCAAGGAGAAGGTGATGCCTGAAAAGACACAACACAGAGTATTGTAGGTAGATGGCGAGCAAATAATAAAGGAACAGTATAGTTAAGAGCACGGTTAAATGAAAATGAAATGGCATATGCTTTTAGCGTTAAGCTGATGTTACTATTAAGCGTACTCTTATTCCATGTAGCTTTGTGCTGACTGTGTGTAATTCACAAACACAACATTCTCATTGAGTATGATGGCTGAGGGTTCAGTCTTTACCACCAAACATTTATTGAGAAGTACTGTTCCTAACATCCATTATCTACAGTTACTATATCAGTGGACACTAACACTGTGAACAAAGTGGAAAAAAATATAAATACATTTTTTGATACCCCACACTTCAGGAAGCTAATTGAGGCACGAATAACAACCTTGAAAACCCTCACTTGAGGTAACTA